>JARFOD010138561.1:0-13273 GCA_031763545.1 Mopalia muscosa
ATTTGTTTGTGTTGTTCTGTATTTGTGTCCGTCGTCATATAAGTGAAATACCCTTGAGTACGACGTTAAACACCAATGACGCCAATCAAACAAACAAACAATCAAATCTTGGGTACAAGTGACATCTGGGGAAGGTGTTCTTCCCCTGCTGGGCTAACAGGCTATCAATTGAAGAATGGTGTTAATCCCCAATCAATGTAAAAAAAATCAGTTACCCAAAAGTTTTCTTGCAAGAAATGTTGTCAAATTTTGCAAGTTTGTACTTCGGTAATAACTCTGTTAACTTAATATTTTTAAGGGCTCACGACTGTGGCTCAGTAGCGACTGCACTTCCAAACTAAACATGCTTCTATTTACCATTCACGGGTTCGAATCCGCCTTTCGACCATCACGTATATGAGCGAGTCACATGTTGTGGCTCCGGTTATCGCGGGGGTGGTTTTTACGAGGTTTCCTCTTGGTTTTCCATCGTAATAAGACTGTGTACAGTGTGAAGTGGACAATCTGTTGTCATATAAGTGAAATACCCTTGAGTACAATGTTAAACACCAATCAACCAAACAAACATATTTTTAATATTTTGCTACTGCCTGGTTGTATTTTAAATTCATTCTGTATAGTAACCACTGACTAATAAAGAACATTTGTTACAGAACCAACAATTAGGAGCTGATCTCAGTCAGAATTTCAAACAGATTGATGAACTTAACCTGGAAAATGCTCAGTATAAAGCCAAGTTCAAACAACTCGACGCTGACAATAAGCAGCTTGAACAAGGAATGAGAGAAGTGATGGCAGCTCTAAAAGAAATTAATGGTAAATTTAATTAATTGAAGTTTCATTTCCAATAGATGTTTTAAAGAAATTTTGGGACCTGCAAAATCTTTAATTGCCTAATTTGGGCACTTCAGTTTTAAGCAGGCCCTGCATTTTTCGAGCCGCTTTTCTAAAAATATTTATGTTAGGAACGTCAAATTTGTACCATTGTTAAGAGCACCATGTGGTTTTTGGGAGGTTTCTTCTCGGTCTTCCACCATAATAAGGCAAGGAACATAGTTAAGTGGACAATCTGTCATCATATAAGTGAAGTACCATTGAGTATAAAGTTAAACCCCAATCAAACAAAACAAACTTAGCAAAAGCTAGAAAAGGAATTTATTTCTGAACATATCAAGTCCGGAAAACTTTTTTGACAATTCCATAAAAATCTACTAGTTTTTGGGTTAAACAGGCCTGTGCTGTTGTGGGGAATAGTCAGAACCGCGTTTCCCCTAGCATAATGTATAGGGCTAATTCGTCTTTCTTAGCCCTACGTCCCACCTATCTCAACCCATGGTAAAGGATGGAATTGATCCACCGCTATCATCGTCCGCTCAAAACATATATCTGATTTTTCTCTGAATTGTTTTTGATACACTGAAATCAATGACTTGCATTTTACCTACCTGCAATATTTCTTTTCATGCAGTTTTCCATGTTATTGTCGCAAAGGGAGATCACTTATATGTGTCAACGTGGGCGTGAAACTTGAATAAAACTTTAGTTAAATGTCAGAAAAGAAAGAAGGAGTTAAATTATTGTGTCTTTTTTGTCCAGAAAAAATCAGAGAAAAATCAGATCAGTGTTTTAAGATGCCTGGCGATAGCTGCGGACGATTTCCAACCTTCACCATGGGTTGAGATAGGCAGGATGTAGGGCTAAGACGGAGGAATTACCCTATACATTGTGCTAGGTTTCCCAATGGTTATGAAAACTTAATTTAGGAGGTCCAATTTATAGGTTTCCCAAATTGTTTGCAGTCTTTGTCTAAATTTGCACTTTGCCACGTATTAACAGATTTTGTCATCCGATTATCACAAAGGCATATTTATGTATTTTAAAAGTGAGCAAACCAGGGAAAATGAATGTGTTAGGTTATCTCACACTGATTTTAAGGTTTTACCAGGAAGGATTACAGCACAGACTTGTTAAACAGTATTTTACCATCCAAATAATATAAAAAGGAAACAGTGACTGCCAAACAGGCTTAGCCCATATTCACATTGATGAGCATTTAATTGCTAAATTAAATTATTCTTAAATGAATCTTACTTAGGTGTTTGTTTATACTAAGATTTTGTAAATTAATTTTCCGTTATAGAAAAGAAAGACAGCGAAGAAGCCTATACAGAAATTCACTGCCCAACCCTGGAGAGAATGCTGGCGGTGTGTTTACATCTATTTCTCTGTTGAAGACTATGACTCTTTTGAATTTTGTTGACATATTAAGAAAAACAGTATTTAAGATTACTTTTACATTATATTATATTTTCTCAAGGTCTTTAGGTTTTTGTCTTACTTACTTCCTGTGGTTGTGGTGGTTGGAGGAAGCTTCCTGTTGCTCTGGTGCTCTCAGAGCCAAAGAGGAATTGGAAGCCGATCTGTTTGTGTTACTTTCGTATTGCGTCCTGTGATTGTACTGCATTTGTCCTATCTTGTCTTTGTTTGTTGCCACTGGTATCGAGGCTGGTTTTCCTCACCCATTGGTCTGGCAGACTGCATGTGAATGAAATAACCTAAAGTACGATATTAAACCTCTATCAAACAAACAAACAATATAAAAGTGTAGCGTGGAATTTATACACAATTATACTTATTATGTGAGGCTCTGTCATGGGGGATATTTGCTGAAAATTTAGTAACTCCTGATAGGCTTTGTCTTTTACATTAAAATTTTATAAATTATCCTGTCTTGTTTTAGTGCCAGTGGCATTGAGGAGATTATTTTCACGTATTGGATTTGTTTTTCAGGCTATTGAAGCTCGTAATTTGGTGGGTAATTATGACACGTCACTCTACCTGAAGGCTCAGGTAGATAATCTACAAGGGAGGAATGAGGAGCTAAGGTCTGCCTTCAAAGAGATCAGACTTGAGGCCAGTAAATCTAAACTGGAGCTCGACAAGGCCTGGG
Organism: Mopalia muscosa; assembly: GCA_031763545.1. Classification (NCBI taxonomy): domain Eukaryota; kingdom Metazoa; phylum Mollusca; class Polyplacophora; order Chitonida; family Mopaliidae; genus Mopalia; species Mopalia muscosa. The sequence goes on from JARFOD010138561.1 coordinate 2,951, forward strand.
AAAAGGTAATGCGTTCATGTTTTTATTGTATTTTGCCTTAACATACAATATTTTTATTTTTTCAACCATTTTTGTAATATGTATAAATAGTGCATTCAAACAATGTTGTAGAAACAAAACAAAAACAAAAAAAATAGGCAAGTGCCAGTTTATGTTTTGTAAATATTTATCTTGCATGGGAAATTCATTGTAAATAGCTTCTTTTTGTTTGTATTTCTTTTTTTTTATACCCGGCATAATCCTCTTAACAAGGAAGACCTCTGTGTATTTTCAACTACTGGATTTATTGACAAGCAACTTTTCACTGCAAGCACGGTTTTCAAATTAATACTTGTTGTTTAGAAGACTGTAAACCCCAATTAAACAAACAAACCTAAATGCCACTTAAAAAAGATATAAATATTCAGTGAGTTATTAATGATTGGTCTCTTCCTTTGATATTTAACAGGGATTGTTTATCGTTTTTGTTTAAAATGTATAGGTGGAGAAACTAGAAGCTGATAATGCTGTGTTGAGGGAGACTGGTGTGGGAGGTGGGCTGTTCCATGCACTTCCTCTACCCACAGGCATGGCTGTTACAAGCTCGGAGGTCATTTCCAGCCTAAATGAACATGTAGTGGTCAGCCTACAAGAGCTGTCATTGAAAGAAGAAATGATTGTTAAAATGGAGTCTGCCTTAGAGAATTATCGGAGAAAATTTGCTGTCATGCGACATCAACAGGGTCTTCTGTATCAGGATTATATCAAAGACAAAAAGGTTTGAAAAAGCATAAGAAAAAATTAATAAAAAGTAGAAAAGCAAAGTTTGGATAAGACAAGAAAAATTAAAGCATTTTAAATGATAAGACCAATACATGTAAGTGGTTATATGTTTTACAAGTAGATATCTCTCGGTAAGTTTCAAAGATTGTCATATGATTTGTATTTAGCAGTGGAGGAACATTAATTTTCTATCATAGCTCATCATTTTATGATTGTGATGGTGTTACGGTACAGTGCTGACACATAAGTGAAATGCCCCGAATACAGGGTAAAGAACTAATCAGCCACTAAGACTTTGCTGTCAGATATCGCTTTTATGATATCTATAATATGCTGTAAAATTGTTGTATAACTCACAAAAGTATTTTTTGTTCTGTGTTATAGGAATGGGAATCAGAAGTTGACAACTTGAAAGAAAAGATGCAGGGAATGGAAGGCTCACAGGAGGTAGACAAAGTCAAGTTACAAGAGTTTGATGTGAGTTTGGTTCTATTTTAAGTTCTGTTTCAATGTATGATTAAGCCCTCCAGTGGCTAGATCGCCATTATAAGTATTTGTCGACCATCAGGTATATAAGTGAGTCACAAGATGTGGCTCCGGCAATCGCATTTTACTTAACATTTTATGGATATGTATTAGAGTTTTACAGTATATATCAGAGGAGACCACTGTTCTGAAAGTGAAACACCCTGGCCCACAACATGAAATACTAATTGATTGCTGACTCAAAAATTGTTCTTGTTACAGAGGCTTTTGGATACCTTGTCAACAGATGATGTTGAAGTCAGGAGAAGATTGTCTGAGGTAACCAGGAAGATAACTGTATTACGAGTCAATGAGAAGGCTTTGACCAGACGATACCAAACAATGGAAGAGATTCAGGGTACACTCAGAAAGGTAATCTAAACATTTCTTTATGTTTTTAGAGATTGGAAAATATGGCATCGCTCAGGGCCCTGATTTAGTGGTTAAAGCGTTTGCCTTCTGATTCTACTGCGATGTACCGTGCATAAGTTGAATCCATCTGTCGGTCTCCGGTATATGAGTCACACATGTGGCCCTGGCAATTGTGGGGGTGGTTTGCACAATGTTTCCTCCTGGTTTTCCATTATATTAAAGTAAGGCTTGATGTGAAGTGGACTATCCATTCTCATATGTTTAATACCCTGGAATACAATGCTAAACCTCAATCAAACACACCAAAAATATAAATATGTCGTGCAACTTTTTTCTGCAATTTTTTTTTTTATCACTTATGTGATCTTCAGTACAGGGTAAAACCTGAATCAAACGAACATATCAGAACAAAAGCTACTGACGAAGCGATCAGAAAAGTTTCAGATGCCCTTTTTTTGAAGTATTACAACTTGCAACTGTGATTTGTTTAAACCAGTTTGTTGATATGTTTGATGTCTGTTTTTAGGATAACAATCAGTTGAAGAATGAGATGAAGCAGATGGAAAAAGCTGTGGCAGAAAGGCTGGGGTATTTACAACGATATAAGGTATGTCTACATATCTAAAAGTATCCATTACTTTAGTCCAATTAATTGAATTTTGATTATGTTATGCAGGTACAATCAATATGGCATAAAAAGACCACCATATAATAAAGAATCAAATTAAATCTGGCCCTAGCACAATAACTGTACAAGCACTCTAAATACTATATTTTGACATTTTTGTTGCTTGCATTGTTAATACAGGGGCCATTTATTTTTTTTGATTTTTTTTTTTGATAATCTGCTCTTGATGACATTGGCATCATTGTGAATTTTGTATTTTATTTCAGGATATGGCTGTGTTTAAAATTGCTGCTCTTCAGAAAGCTCTAGAAGATTCAGTACCCTGTGATGATTTGGACAAAGCCAACAAGGAATTCCATGAGTTGACCGAGAAGTACCGTGACTTACTAGAGAAAGGGAACAGCTTAGTTCAGAGAACTGAAGCTCTTACAGGACTAGAGGTATTAAGTTCATGATTTAAAAATAAAAATAATATTTTAAGTTTTTTTTTAGTTAAGTTTCTCCGCTCATCTTATTGTATACTTATACTGTCATTGCTGCTGTTATAGCGGTGTTAATCATAGCTTCGTCAATGCGTAAGATGAGTGAAATAAACTTGAGTAAACTCACGCTTTCTTGCCATTCTTTATGATCAAACCTTTAAGAATGTACTGGGTTATTGATTATATTTGTTGTTGCTACTTAAAAAAATGTTTTATTGAGCATGGTGGATGGAATGGGACTTCGTCAAACCAATGTTATTTATGCTAAGTACTTTTAATAATATAGTGGAGTGGTGAAAGAGATAACTAGTAAAAGGTGAAGCATTGAGTGGGTCATTCTTTTAAACTGCTCAGGTCAGACTCAGAGCAGTATATTTTTGCAGTTATTTGAAAAGTAACTTGAAGTAGAAAACAGTATGTGATGATAAAAGTTGCGTACTGAAATCATACATAATGTTGTCATAAAAATTACAAAGTATTTAACACAATATAATTCAAAGTGTAGTAGTAATGTGTATTATTGAATTGCAATGATTTCTTACTTTTACGAAGAAAATAATATTCTTGTACTTCATCTAGAATTAAATAGCAAAATGCAGTTTCTGTGTTTAGAATCCCATTACTGGTGGGAAATAATGAATTAAATGAAATAATTATGATGGTGACAATACTAACATTGTATTTAGGATGAAGTAAAGCGTCTTTCAATAGAGAAGGAGGAGCTCAGGAAAACATTAGAGATAGAGAAGGAAAGACGTTATGCATTGGAGGGTGCCATGGAAGATTTACAACATAGAGGTAAAATGCTCATATGAACCAAGAAAGGATTGTCGAGGCAGGATTTAAAGGCTCACTAGTCAATATCTTAGGGGGGCAACACAAAGTCAATTCTTGAAGTTGTAGACCTGGGGCCATGGCTTAGTAGTAGCGTGTTTGCTTACTAAACTGAACCTGCTTTGATGTACCATTCACCGGATCGAGTCCGCCTTTCGACCATCAGGTATATCAGTGAGCCACATATTGTGGTTCCAGCAATCGCGGGGGTGGTTTTTACGAGGTTTCCTCATGGTTTTCCACTGAAATAAAGCAGTGTATAGTGTGAAGTGGACAATCCGTTGTCATATAAGTGCAATACCCTTGAGTACGACGTTAAAAACCAATCAAACAAACAAACAAATACTCTGCCGCTGAGTGACATTCAAAAATTTTCTCTGCAGAAATCCAGTGTATATTTCATTTTCTAAAAAACAGCTCGGATTTCCTTTACTTAATGGGCTGACACTTCGTCAAATGAGTGAATTAACCTTTAACACATCGTTAAGCCACAATCAAAGAAACTAAAAGCTGCTATTGAGAATATGTTTTAGCATAGTCGTTTGTTTAGAACTGTTTGGGTGCATCATCGTAATAGAAGTATTTTTACGACGTTTCTTCATGGTTTTCCACCGTAATAAGGCAAGGAGCAGTGTGAAGTAGACAATCCGTCATCATGAAATACTTTTGAGTTCAACTTTTAAACCCCAATGAAACAAACAAACAAATACAAATAACAATGTACCAAATATATATTGCCATGAACAAATTAGTATAAAAAAAGGTATTTATGGATTATATTTTCCCTGAGGTTAAGAAAGAAAGTTGGTTGAATGTAATTGGTATTTAAATTTTTGTCACAGGCTTAACTGAGGGAACTGGTGTGAGTGATACACATGTTGTGTCCATCTCCAAGAAAATCACAATGTTAGAAATGAAGGAATTAAACGAGAGACAGAGAGCCGAGCATGCTGTCAGGATGTATGAACAACAAAAAGATATTCTACACAATCTAGAGAAACGAAACACTGAAGTGGAACAAAAATTTTCCGAGGTAAGTCTGATTAGATATAAGTTCATATACACTATAAATATATATAATTTGGCTTGTTGAAAGTTGATATTTCTTTACTTTCAGGGATTAAGGTCTATTGTTGGCTCACTACATTTAGACCATAATATAATAGACAGTGTTCACCTAAAATTATTAGATGGTGCAAAGACAAAAGGAATTAAATGTATAGCACTTTATTGGCCTAAGCACCACTGGAAAAAATGTAAAATTTCTAGGGACCTCTTATTTTCAGGCGGAAAATTTCTCACCAAATTCTACATACATCGAATATGGTTCGAAAAAAACTTAAACATGATGTACTATATTTTAAACTTTTATGCTATAAATTCAACTTATTGGAGTTTTTATGCAAAATTATAAAAAAGAAATTTACAAAAAAAATACTTGATGTGTAGGTGCATAAATCTTGGACGATGCCCTGGTGTTCATCAAGTGATGGTCATAAAAAGTTGTTTTGTCTTGCACTATAAATTCCACAAGTTATTCAATAATTTCCTTTATCTTGCTATTGATTGTTGTCGGCGTTTTGTTAGCAAGGTTTCCTTTATTAGATGGTGTAGCCTGACATCATGCCAGGGCTATAGACCTCAAAGAGGAGCAAGAAAATTCTGTCTGTTTTTTTTGTGGCTATTTTTTCGGACAAATTTTAATTTTATTGTTTAGGTTACAAAGATGAATCTTGAGGCTCAGAAAGTTGAAAGAGAGTTAAGGGATGAACTCAGTAGTAAGTACATCAGTTCATTTTGTCACAGCTATGTTTTTAAAAAATAAGGTAATGGGCCAAGTTTTATTTTGTGATAATTTTAAGCAGTATAAAAATGAAACATTGTTGCCTCCTTGATGTTTATTTAATTAGTGTTTTAGAGAGAGCACTTTCTTAGCCTACTGCGATGTACTGTTCACAGGATCAAGTCTGTCTGTCAACCCTCAGGTATATGAGTGAGCCACAGGATGTAGCTCCGGCAATCACAGGGAGTGGTTGTAATAAGGACAGTGTGAAGTGGACAATACGTCGTCATATAGGTGAAATACCCTTGAGTACACGGTTAAGCCCCGATCAAACTAACAAACACTGCATCTGTTATAAAAGTTAAATACCATTGAGCTCGGCCTAAAACACCAATCAATCATCAGTTTAAATTCACATGTAATACAGGTATGTATTCCCATCAAATCCATTCTGTATCTATTTGTGAGGTAAACATACCTTTATTGTGTGTTAAAAGATGCCAGTTACTGGCCCTTCTGCCCCATGTTGGAAAAGTGGAAAATGACAGCTGATACTTAAGAGGGTATTGGTCGATTTAAGAGAGAGTTTGACACATAAAATGTGTCTTTAAGTTTAGTGAAATTAACAGTATTGGACAGTATTAAATTCAGCATATAATTATCAAGTTTGCACATAAACTTGAAAACACACAGTTATGTTTGCTCAAACTCTCTATCTCTACAGAACTCTACATGTAACACCCTCCTTGCTTACCTGTGGTATTGTTTACTTTTTTTCAGACAGCGTAACAAAGGCAGTTAGTGATGCAGACAGGAAGAAAATAACTAACCTCGAAGAAGAACAGGCCAAATCGAAACAGGAAATCTCAAAATTAAAGGTTAGTCAATTATATGGTTTGAAATGGTACTTTATTAATAAATCTCCAGAAGATCATTATGTCATTTACTTGAGTATCCCCTTAACTAAAAATTATAAGTTTTTGATTATTCAAAATTGGATGAAATTAGATTTGGGAAAACTTAATTGTCAAATATAGCATATATTTAAGTTATTCTGTGCTTCATTTATTCTTTAGCAAAAAAAGAAAACAAAACAAAGAACAAACCAAGATTATTTTCTTGTTCTCAAACCCAACTAAGAAAAAGGGATTTAAGCGAATATGAGCTTATTGTTTTTAAATAAGCCTTTTGCAGGGGGCTTATTCAGCTTATTTTTTTTCCTTTTTTAAAATTTATTTCAAACATTGAGATTGTTATGACGAGTAATGTATTTAAATAAATCTATTTTAGGAAGTGGCTGAAGTGGCCAGTTCTCAAGTGACAATGTTAGAAAGTCAGCAAGTGAGCCGAGACAAAGAAGTTAGATCTTTACGACAACAACTCCTCGATTTCCAGGTCCAGAGTGATGAAAAAACTATCATAGGTAACTTTTAGGAGAAACAAACGCTGTTTTTTCTGGGGGTATTCTTATTACAATGCAGTCATGGAAAAATATGGTACCTGTAAAACTTGAAAATAATAAAACCAAAGATCTGACTCAGTATTTGAATATGTGTGGCGTCAAATAAATCTCGATACATGTAGAATAGTGATACTTTAAATCTGAAGACTCTCTGGCAAAAGGTGGTATGTGTCTTTACAACATTTCTTAAGCACTGGAGGATCATTAATTTATCTGTTTTCAGGTTTTTTGTCATCATATTAGTCAAATATCCTTATGCATGACGTAAAACCCTATTCAATCCATAAATCCTTAAACCAGGTAGTTTCTGAGTAACAAGTTAATTTACGACAATTAATGGAACTAAATTTGTATTGTTATTCCAGTGTTTTACTTGTATTTGTGTTGAATTGCACTTCAAATTTATTTTAAATAAAGATGTGCTAAGGGAAAGCAATGTAATGGATAACAATCACAAATTATGTGTATATTCAGATATTTGTGTGTTAAAGTGAGTTTGAAATATTTTGATATATATTTCAGGAAAATTACATCGTCACATTGTACAACTACAAGTGAGTGAAGGGACAGCCGTGAGGAAATTGGACGAATCTAGGAAGAAAATCACCAAACTGGAAGCTCAGTTAGTGAGAGTAGAACAGAGAATTGATGATAAAGATCAGACTATATATCATAACAGAACCGAAGCTCAGAACAAACAGAAACATCTCAAACAAAGTTTACAGGTAAATTATTTTGAGTACTTTTGCGTTTTGTCCCAGCATTTTGCCCCACTGTAAGATGTGTGGTTTCAGCAACTTCATTCAAATGCAATTGTATTATACGACAGTCTACAGTTTTACCACACTGTTTTTTTTTTATTTTATATTTTGGTTAGAAAATTGTAATACTTTGAAAAGGTCTAACTGAATTCTCATCACTTCCAGCTTTACAAATTATAACTGCCCATAAATTTCATGAAGGTTGCAGTGATAGTATACTAGGCTGTCCAGAACTTAACACATTATAGGATAACATATGTTTTTAAAATTTTTCAACTTTATGTATTGCTTTTTAGCTTAATTGATCTGACTGACTGTGATTTTCATTTTGCCGTAAAAAAAAAAATCTATACCAAATTAATTAAGCCTTGTTCAAAAACCAATAAGCCAGCAGCAGCGAATTGTATTCCATACAGTAGGTGACCTCCTGTATATGAAGGAGTCATGTAAGGGTGCTTAGGTAATCACTTTCCTACCGGTTTTTGTACTCGTATAAAGTCAACAATTAGCCGTCATACAAATATACATCAAATACATGTACCCTTGTGTATGGTGTAAAACCCCAAACAAATACAAATTTAAAACACTTATAGAATAGAAAGATATCACATTTACATGTAAAACGTCAATTCATCAGACTTTGATTCTTCTTCCCTTTTAGCCCACGACTGTGGCTCAGTGGTAGCAAGTGCTCTTCTTGAACTGAACATGATTTACCGTTCACAGGTTCGAGTCCGCCTTTATACCATCAGGCATATGAGCGAGTGACATGTTGTAGCTCAAGCAATCGCGGGAAATGGTTTTATGAGGTTTCCTCTTTGTTTTCCACTGTAATAAGGCTGTGTACAGTGTGAAGTGGACAATCCGTCGTCATATAAGTGAAATATACCTGAGTAGGATGTTAAACACCAATTAAACAAACTAACACACAATCTTCCCTTTTATCTTCTTCAAAATCACCTAACAGTTTGTTCTGTTTGTTTTTTAGGAGTTAAGACGTCAGTTTGCAGGAGCTGTTCCGTTGTCACGACAGGAGAAATTCTCTAAAGCAATGGCCCAGTTACAACAGGATAAGCTCACCATAGAAAAGGATCTGAAACAGGTGAACAACTGCATTGTTTTATTTTTAGAGGATACAGGTCAGTTGTGAATTTTTTACGAGCAGGACACAGGCAAAGAGTGAGCTTGCATGAATGATTTTTTTTATGTAGCTGTACCTTGGTTAGTAATTGTACGCACACTTTAAGACTGCGATTTACTGTCACCAGCTTGCCGCACACAGAGCGATTTCCTTGAGATATTTAGGCGCCGACAAAGAATCACTAGTGTGCGACAGGCTTTAGTGATGATGTTTACTGCTTTCAACTTTTGCTAAAAATAAATGTGTTTTGCTTTCATATTTATGCCAGACCAAAGAACAACGAATGGCAACAGAAGATAAACTGGCAGCTCTGGAATTACAGCACACCAGTCTACAGGACCTAATAGCCACACTTAAAGATGGCCGAGGTGCCCAGAAGGTCATGGAGTGGCACAGCAAGATGGACGCACTCAGACTGGAGGAACTTCGACAAAAAAGAAATGTTGTTCGTCTTCAGCAGCAGGTATGAGAAAATTCAAATTCTGAAAGGATTAAAGTGGAGTCGTCAGTTATTACTCTCTTCTTCAATTTCTAAGGCAGTCTATACTGCGCTGTCCTGCACTCTAGAGTGAGATAAGCATTGCTGTTCTATATAAGCACGTCTTCATATAAGATAATTATTATCGGAAACTTTGTTACAAATGTTCAAAATATTTCAGAGACAATGTATATAAAGTCAACAATCAACCAACAAATTAGAATTTAAAAAAATGGCTGAGGGTTTTAGAAGTGGTGTGCACATTTTCTTGGAAATTTGTTCCCTTTGGTTTAAATTTTTGTATTCTGCAGGGTCAATTCATTTCTGTTCATTTCAATTCATTTTACTAAATTTGTTACTTTTATCATTCGTTATAAATTTATCATTCTCTCAGATCAAATATCAGGAAGGTTTGCTCAGAACTCATGATGCTACTATTCAGGAGTTGGAGGCAGAAAATGTCAAATTGACTAAGGTTAGTGTGTGATTTCGTTAGGGAGAAGTCTTAAAGTTACTTTCAGTTTCCTTGGATCACTTAGCGCTGGAGGAACATAATTTTTCAACAATGCAGAAGATTTCATATATTATTTCAATGCTAGGGTTGGAATACACCACATTCATATAAGGGAAATAACCTTGAACAAAGCATGCAACACAAATCAATCAATCTACTGTAAAAGATAATCAGAGTGAACATACATGTATTAAAGTGAAATACTTTTGAATATGTCATTCACTTATTCCTCATCAACCTGTATTGGTTCTCAGTCGTGGTTTAGGGGTTAGAATGTCCGCCTACTAATCTTACCTAGATGTACCGTCCACAGGTTCAAATCCCTCTGTTAACCATCAGGTACATGTATATGGGTGAGTCAAATGATGTGGCTCCAGCAATCGCTGGGGTTCTTTTTTTAAGACTTCCTTTTGGTTTTCCCGGGTGGTTGGAGGGAGCTTCATGTTGCCCGGGTGCTCTCAGAGCTAAAGGGGAACAGGAAGCCGATCTGTATTGCCTGTGTCTGTATTGCGTCTTGTTGTTGTCGTCCTGTATTTGTCCAATCCTGTCTTTGTTTGTTGCCAGTGGTGTCGAGGGTGGTT
>JARFOD010138572.1:0-13271 GCA_031763545.1 Mopalia muscosa
TTATTCTAGATATTGATAAATATATTTAATTTAAACTATAGCTACATTTATTAATAATTGAATTTTTTAAAACTGAAGCAATAAAAAAAAAATGTTTTATTTCAGATTTGTCAATGTTGTCGCTGGATGGCCAGGGGCTGTTCATGACAGCTTTATATTATCCAATAGTGCCATAGCAACAGCATTCCAGAGAGGTCAGGTAGATGGCTGGTTACTGGGGGACTCTGGGTATCCACTCAGACCTTGGTTGTTGACCCCAGTACCAGCTCCTGCAACAGCAGCAGAAGAAAGGTACACTAAACATGTATAGTAGTGCTAATTTACTACTGTCAATTTCTGTGATGATAAGGTTAAGTTAAACTCTTTACAATGATCTTCAAAGGAAAACTGTATGGTACTTGGTATCTCTAATAGGCTTATAAATGTATAACTTCAAGTAATACAGGAAAGCAGACATGTTCTGGTAAAAACATCTTCATACACTTTATTTTGAAGGAGATGTAGCCTTATTTATGCCAGTACTGCTCCTGTAAAATGTTTTTTAAATTTTTTTTTAGATATAATAGAAGTCACAAAAAAACCAGGAATGTTGTAGAGCGGGCTTTTGGAATCTTGAAGTCCAGGTTTAGGTTTGTAACTAGAAGTTTACAGTCACTACAACTTGATAATCTGTCCTATACAAGCACCTACATCATGCATGATTTTGTCGGAAATACATGTTTTGATGAACTGAAATTCTTCATATGTATCAAATAACTAATATCTCTTCTTAGTTGAAAATAATAAATATGATCTTTTCATTTAGATAAGAAACAAAGATATTGGTATACAGGACCTATACTCAAAATACAAATATATATCTAGATGTAGTTGAACTAATGTGTAAATCAATAGGATGAAAATGTATATCTGATAGGTTTGCTTTGTTTTCAGATGTCTACACAAATCATCAGGCCACTTGATGTCAAGTCCTGACAGGTGCTGTCGAATCGTACAGGCATGTTTTATTTTACATAACATGTGCTTAGACAGAACTGTGCCTGTACCAGACGACAGCACCTTGGAAGAAGACGACGACACACACCACACATACATCGGACCATTACATGATGGAGTGGCTGCAAGACAGTCCTTAATAACTAATAGATTTACGTAATAAAATAATAGATTTTTTTTACCGCTTTGCTAATAATTGGCATAGGGGTATTAGTGATGTCATGTCCGTTTGTTCGTCTTTTCTTACTTTGGCGGGTGGTAGAAAGGAGCTTCCTGTTGCCCTGGGGCTTTCTGAGCTAACGAGGAACTAGAAGCTGATGTGTTTGTGTTCTCCTGTGATGGTTTTGTTTGTTGCCAGTCATGTTGGGGGTGGTTTCCTTCATTCATTTGGCTGGCACGCCCTCATGTGAGTGAAATAAGGATGGCATTTCAACCCGATAAAACAAACAATCTTACTTAGTAATAGTAGCTCCTTACCATTGACTATAGTTGTTCTTTTTTATCCTCCAATGTGCCTCAAATTATGAATATAAAGAAATCCAAAACAACCCAAGTAAAATAGATTCATAAATATATTTTGAATCAATAAAGAGAGAAAAATTAACACATGTTGGTCAGAAAACCATTCCAGTTTTTTACATGAACTACTTGTGAGATGAAACTGATGGAACTCAGATTAAAATCTATTAATTTAAAGTTTAGTGACCAAATATACCAGTAAATAAAGGGCTGTGCTATGTGTAAGACGAATAGTTGGGGGTATTTTTAGATTTTAAGGGGTGTGCAAGAGTGCAAGATAAAATAACTATTTTTGGTTTGAGACAAACAACTGAATTTGATGTGAAATGGAATATAGAGTTGTAATGAACAATAAGTTGCTATCTATCAGGGACAACCTGTGACCTTAGTGGACTTGTATGGCAGCACGAAAAATTGTTTGTTTGTTTGATTGATTGGGGTTTAATATTGTACTCAAGGGTATTTCACTTAAATGACAATGTCGCAGCCCAATGGGTGAAGGAAATCCCCCTTGACACCACTGGCAACAAACAAAGACAAGACTGTACAAATACAGGACAACAACAGGACTCAACACAGATACCACAAACAGATCGGCTTCCTGTTCCCCTTTAGCTCTGAGGGCACCAGGGCAACATGAAGCTCCCTCCAATCACCCGACAAGATAAAGGCAATTCCTAGGAACCTTACACAAAATAAGACTCTAGATTGATTGATTGGTTGGTGTTTCACGTCTTGCTTAAGGGTATTTCACTTTTGTGACAGCCGTGTATTCCAACAATAATTGGCACTAGCACTACTAAGATGTGAATCATTTCCATAATGTTGGAAAGTAAATCCACAAAGAAATTTTCAAACATTCTATTCATTAAAATTCTTTAAGGTAGGACAGACATGTATGACAAGCAGCTATCCCCCCCCCCCCCCCTCCCCAAATAAGAAACTTAATTATTAATTATTGGTGAAAGAACTGAAGGGTTAAAATAATTATCAGTATTTTTGATATGGTCTATTGCTTCAAATTTTTGTTGTTCCAATTGTAGCATGGCCTCCTTTGCCAAAACACTCCTTTCCATCAATCTTATTTTCTCCCTCTTTAATTCCAACTTTTCCCTGCGTCCTGGTATGATAATCCTACAAGTGAAAAAATTATCAATGATCAATATTTATGATAGACAGTATCATAGGATCAAAGTACAGAACAAGTTAACCTTTTAGTGATCTCATATTTATTGTTATGGTTATTGCCCTTGGCTACTATAATTAAAATCTTTGAAAATTTGTTTTCTGATTCACTGATGTTTTTGTTAGAATCATTTGAGATATACTTCTAATTTTTGATGGTGTTTAAATTAGCTTAAAAAAACAAATAACATATATGTTTTAATGATATGCACATATGATTACCAGGGTTAAATCAGTTAATGTCCTTGCCAATCTATTATATTAGATATTGTCTGAATTTTGGCAAGTATCCTGTTTTACCCTTTCATAGATCAACTTTACATTTACGGTTAAAGAAGTTTCATATCATTTGGAGCACAAAAGGAGCTCAGCCTTATATATCTTCTTCATAAATACAACTGTATCCAAACATATAAAAAGATGTATTTATTAATAACGATTTTATCTGCTGATATCTCCAGAATAATATATTCAGACAAGAACTAATATAATGGATAAATAAGTTAGTACAAGCATTCCAGATTATCATCGCTTACTAGGCTCTGCTTTTCTTTTCCTCATTATTTTAACTTGGTCTCTAGTCTGATTCTCTATTAGAGGTTCTGCAATGTAATAATGTATCATAATATGAATTTTTTGCAAATGTCATACAATACTACAAAATCGTTTGAAAACATTATAACAGGGGCTTAATTTAACTTACTTATTATTGTCTTCATCATTTATTGAGTTTTAATTCATAAATTTTTCTTAAAAATTAATTGGATTCCTTTCTCAACTGCAAATTTACCTTCTGTGAGACACATGTTTGGACTTTCACCACTTTCTTGACCACTTGTTCTTTCTGAAAGTATAGATTTACCACCACACATTTTCAATTTATAGGTTTTGAGTGAGAAAAACATGCAACTTGTTTTAGCGGCAATTAGATCCTGTAGCAGTAAACATAACACAATTCTATGCATTTCAACTTTATTAAGGAGCAACAATTCTATAGAAGTTCAGTTGAAATCAATAGAATATTGTTATGTTAAAAAACACATTGAAAAAATCAGGTCTTATTTAGCGATAATGAATTATGTGTTAATCAAATACAGGTTAAGTTTGGCTTCATTAATGGTGGATTCAAATTGTTTTTTTCCCCTTTAATTATCCAAGATTAATTTACATAATATGTTCACAGATATCAAATTTACAATTATTTATTTGTTCTCCACTTGTCCTGCTTATTAGAATGACGTCAATTTAATCGATAATTCACAGGAACTACCTTGATGAGCAGACTCTATGAGCTCACTTGCAGTCAAGCCTGAAAAAAAAAATAAGTATTTGAAATTTACTTGAACTTGACCTTTTCAACATTTAGTAATATTTTGTATTCTTTGTATTGTTTTTCAGATATCAAGTTAGCTCTTTAATGTGACTCACAATTACTTAACAACATATTTATAGAAGCAATAACAGTGGAACAGTATATATCCAGGTGTTTATAGCACTTTAACATTCACACATTTATTGTCATTTCATTTGAAAAACTTACTTTCAATTGAAAAATCAGCCTCCAGAAGGATGTCCCCTTCACTGTCATTCACACCTGGAACTGAATTAAATTTTTTGCTAATATTTATTAAAACAAGCAAAATAGTTGACCTTATTATAAACCAAAGAATTAAAAAATAAAAAAAATAAAAAACTATCTGGTCATGCTTAATGATAATAAAGTAGAATAACCAGTGACGGCCATCATTTTTATGTTAAATTGAAGGAAATATCAAATAAAAACTCATAATTTACTTTTTTCAGTTTATTTACAATATGTTTACTTATACCTCTCGACTCCATGCCGCCCACAATTCCCTCCACCATAATCTTTGGAATCAGGCTCAGAACCTGAAAATCAGTTGAACATCAATCCTATTTAGTGCACCAAAATTGATTGTATCTGTTATTTTACTTCTATAAGTCATAGTGCATATATATATATTAAATATATATATTTGTTTTATATTGCACTGCCACATAATACGTTTCTACAATATATATGTCTGTCTTACATTCAATTTTAAATTATGAAAGAAACTGTTACTAAGAAAAGCGGTCACAAGATGAACCATTATTATTGTAAATTTACAGGCTTTTGTGATAATTTAGATACAAATTAATAAGGCTATTGTCTCTCTGTGATCAAAAGACCAACGCAGTGGTTTTTTAAATTAATTCAAATTCCATATTGCTCTCCCTTGATTTTTTTCCCTGATGTTTGTTCAAACTATTCAAACCTTTTCCTCTATTTCGTTCAGTGGGACAGGAGGTGCCCCACCTCCTGTGCCTCGCATCATTCTCAACCTGTTAGTTTCTTTTTTCCTTGTGGTGGACACCAAATCATGCCATTTCCTTTTTACTTCATCTTTGCCCCTTGAACAAGTTGTATTTGTTGAATTGATCCTGTTCCAACATATTTAAAAAACACTATGATTACATACAGGGGTTTATAGAGGTCCACTTTAACTACCCTAATTCGAGTGACACAAACAGCGATGATTTTTTACAAAACATTATGAGTGAATATACCAGTGAACAGCAAAATAATTTTTATATCAACATTAAAAAGAAAAGCAAATGTCTGCATAAACAAACAAGCTTTGCTTTTGGGAGGGAAGTATCCCTTAATGTTGCATGCCAAAATTTTTCATCCATACATTGGTAGTCCATTATTGTAAATGATAAATATGGCACAGAATCAGACAGTTCAGACACATTTAAATGAGACATAATTTTGGTTAATTAATCACCTTTCAGCAATATTCTGCCACACCTGATTTTTGCTGGCAATGGAGATAGAAGAAGACAGCTTACTCTGAATAACAGAGATGTTCTGTTCTACCTCCGTCACCAGCATCCTCACTTCTGCCTCGCCAAAATTCTGTCTTCTCTTTTTTTGTTCCATTGTCAATCTGTTAATAATCACAATTTGTTCATGTACAGATGAATATCACATTAAAATTATTTGGTTTTGGGCAGTCATATTTTAGACTAGCCTTAAACATGACAATTGAAAACCGGTATTTAAATGACAATCTGGGTACTCTAATTGACAGTTGTTGAGAAATTTGATATTCTGTAGGGGTAAAGATGATATCAGATTTACATTTTGCCTGCAATAAGTTGTCATGTAATATTAATGCCTCCATTTTAATACCTCCGTGATGTATGTAAAAGTCAATTGTAGATAGGTCATATCTAAGCAAATTATTTTGAAGAAGTGATTTTAAGTTCATCATAACATCACTGTGTCACAGAATTCTCAGTTCTCATACATTTCAGAATCAATTTGCCCAGACTGATGCACAACTATAAAAATTTATAAAAATATTAGTAGAAATATTATGACCATCATGTGTTTTTTTTGGATGTCTCCTTTTTGCTGTATATTTACATGGACTGTCTTTAAAAAAATGAATGTTTTTTTATATCATTATTTGTTGTGCATAGTTAAATTATTTTATAATATATATGCTTGATCAATTAAAAAAAATCATATAAAACAATGCTTGTGTCTGGCTGTATTTAATTGCTTCAAATATAAATTTTACAATAAACAGCAAAAATACAAATGAACAACCATCACTCTGAGGCCATCCTTTAAACTATCTGTGTTTCAGGTAAAGGACCCATGAAAAATATGGGTAGGTAGGCAATACTTTTTTTCTTTGTCCCTGATAAGCACATGGAGGATTGATAACTTTTATCGACTAAATATGACAATTGCGATATTTAAATCCTTGGATACACTTATGGTATCAAATTCAGTTTAAATACTTATTTATTGCAAAAGAAAATGACTGTTGCTTTAGAAAACAAATATATTTTTTAAAGATTTTCGTTGAAATATTTCAGCTCAAGAAAGGTTTGGCTTTCATAGTATTTTATTTGTCTAAAAATGTTTTTCAAAAAATAAAAATATTTAAACAACCCACCCAATATTTTCAATTTTGTGATGGGTCAGTAGGGATAACTGAAAGGTTGAAACACAGGAACTTTAAAGGATGGCATGACCATTGAATTACCTTCATAAGTTTGAAAAGTTACATGTTATACAGAATGGTGGACCAATAGGGGTTGAATTTTTAAATTAAAAACTAAATCAATATATTCTTTCTTAAATTGTTGATTGCTTCATAAGTAGTGACATCAAACATTATGATATAGCATGAAAGTCTATTTCCTACAGAATTTGAAACATTATTGACATATTAGATAGGGTATGGACTATGTAAAAAAAAATCCAAATAATTATGGCATATACAATATAGAGAGTGACTATCTGCCACAACTTTATTTAAAGTAGTACCACATGTATTCAGTAAAAATCTTGTATGATTGCATGTCTGAACAGTGTCTCAATAATCTGCCTGTCAGAAATCCCTATTCTGGGTTCAACTTACTTCAAAGGAATACATTAATACATAAAAATGACCTAGCTCATTATTTTAGTGTGTAAATATTCTTGTTTACAGCCGGATATTTTTATATTATGATATTAATCAATTAAAAAAAAAACGCTAGACTTTTTATCAAAAATAAAACATTTTTCCTACAAACCTTTTACTTCGTATTCAACTCTAATGACTATCGATCTACTATGCTGGAAAAATTGTATCACTCTAAACATTGTTACCTTGTAAGCAGACGACACTTTGGTCTTTTGGAATTAAGATGGTCAACATTGTTTCTCAGGACACGAGACTGACCATCTGCACGAGGTTAAGCTCCTCCGTCGGAGAAAAAAACAATTTCTCTCACTGAGATGACCGTCTGTATTGATGCTTGGAAGTAGGGATACAACCAACGATTTAATAGCAAATACTGAATTATAGTAAACAGTACTCGCATAAAAAATCGCAGGTTACAAATGCTTCCGTCGATGACAGAAATGTTATACTCCATGTATACTAAGGTACATCCGTCATCGTGTTTCGTACACATCATCACATGTAAATCCATTGAGCCTACCGCTATACCAGTTAGATTTGACTTTTAGCAGGAGCCGATATAATTACTTACTGAAAATACATTGTCGTCATCAAATAAATTTTCCATCAAACGATCGCAGAGAGATCACAATTTCAAACGACAAAGTTTACAGAAGTTGTACAGTTTCCCGACCTTCCCGCTCAGCAACCAACTCGCACTAATCGTCTGTCAACCAACTGTTGCTGACTCCAAAAATAAAAGATTTCCATTTCCGGTTTACTTTCAGTGCACGTAAACAACTTACGTGTATGTAACTTACTATGGAGATACATACAGTTTTGTGAAACGCTCTACTTGTAAATTACATACAGCTACTTACGTATACGTAAACCCTTACACCTACTTGTAACTTACACACTGTTTGTGAAACGACACCCAGGTACACAATTGACGTAATGCTGAGAGAGGTCCTTAGGTTAAATACACTGATTGTTTCGCCTAAATTCTCTCTCCATGGGGCTCCTACACTAACTTCCATAAGGCCTAAACATTTGTTGTTTCCTCTAACTCGACCAACCCTACTAAATAGCGCCGAGTATTAAGTTTTTATTGGCTTTTGAAAAAAAACAAAACATTTAAAAGTTGATTTTTTTTTAGAAACCTTAACATATCAACATATCTTGTAAGAAAAATCGTTTTTTGTAATGTTTTTTGGTCATGCAAGTATCTATATTAGTTTAATTTAATATATACTGTTCTGTACAATGTATGCCCCAAAAAATCCTGCCTACCTAGCCCAATTTTTCTCAGGCCGTGTTTTTTTTTTAGGCCTAACTGCAGATCGAGGTAAAATGTACTCTATTCCCAGAACCGAATCAGTGTTTGTGTGTTAAATGCCATTTCAAATAGCGGATGTTTTCGCCGTAATTTCGGGCGTTTTGGAAGCGGGCATTGGGCCTAGCTGTTTTAGACTGACTAAGCTTACATTAGCACAATGAAAAGGGCTAATTCCTCCGTCTTAGCCCTACGCCTATCTCAACCCATGGTGAAAGTTGGAAATTGATCCACCACTATCGCCGGCCTCAAAAAAAATATTTTACTCTGATTTTTTATTTTTTTTGGATACAAAAGTCAAAATAATGTTACTCGTTCTTTTTTCCTGACGTTTAAATAAAGTTTTATTGAGATTCTCGCCCGAGTTGCCAAGTATAAGTTATCTCCCTTTGCAACAATAAGATTTCAAACCTCCAGAAAAGAAATTCTGCAAGTAGGTAAATAACTAGTCATTCTTTTCAGTGTATCTAAAAAAAATCAAAGAAAAATAAAATATAAGGGACGTAGAGCTAAGACGGAGGAATTAGCCCCATACACTGTGCTAAACTTACATACACATGGTCCGAGTGGCGGCGTTAGTTTCTCCCCTTCAGGAAATAACTCAACAACTATCGTCTGAGCCCCTCGGACTAACATACGCAGGGCTCGCTCACTACCTCGAAAATCTTTACAAAACAACCTAGCATTGGTAATAACTTAACCCTAACCAATTCTACAATTTCACCGCTGGTATTTTCTGTTGAGCGTAACGATTCGTTTCCTCGTGATAACATCAAAATACAAAGGATTCCACAGAAGAAAGAAGTAATTGAGAGGCGTAGAATCGTCCGATAATCGATGTTTAGGACCACTTTCGGCGGAAAATTCATGGACAAGAATGTCTGAAAAAATGTCCGACTCAGTATAATTGTACCCTGTTTCATCGATATACAAATTATGTTGCCGTTCATTTGCGTTAAGCTGCGTAAATAACCCATAGCTAATGATTTCCCTGGACAGTTACTACAATTCAGCTCTGAGGCTCTCGAGGAGGGTGTCTTTAACGCGATCACTGGGTTGGCTTTAACAGCAGAACTCGACTGGCGATAATAACCCTCTCACAACTCACTATCCGTATTAATATTTATTTTGTTTTAAATGCTAAATCAGCCTTAATTTAGACATTTGACCGTTTAGATACGATACTCTGGTTCATAATTATTATAATATACAATTCAGTTACAAAAACCCAACAATAAATAGGGATTTCTGCGGGATTTGTGTAGATGTAGACCGACGCAATTAGCTAAAAATGAGTAAATTGTCAATGGGGCTTTGCTATAGCAACAGCCCCATAAAAATGACAATTCTTTAGTCATAATTAATCAATTAATACTAGCACGTACTTATGTAACATCCCTGCACAACCTTACACCACCAGACTGCCCGATGTGACCCTCACACTTTCTGACTACAAAATAATTGTGTTAGAATTGTGGCTCTTGTCTTGATTTTTTTTTTTTCTTTACTTTTTCATTTAAACTTAAGCGAAAGGTAAATAATTACTGTGCTTTCATTACCTTCTTATATTTTCTGATTTTTATTTTCAAAAAGTAAAACATTTTTCTTGTTTTGTTTTTCTCCTTTTTTTTTCTTCAAATTTGTTTTTTTTTTTGCCCCTAGCGGCCACTGGAATTTTAACAAGCCTAAATAAGGCTTTATGTCATTGTGTTAATGATACAGTCAATCAGTCAAGATTTAACAATATGATTTTGAAACTCTACTATCTGATAATTGGCTCAACATTTAGGAATTAACGATATTAATAATCCATTCCACATGCAATATTGACACAAACATTGAATTTGCTATTTATTTATTTATTTATTTATTTATTTATTTATTTATTTATTTACTTACTTATTCGTTTCTTCGTTCGTTCCCTTGTTTATTTCTCCCTGGCTCAATTTTGTTTCCCTGCGTTATTTCCTTCCACTGTACCTTTGATCTTTTCTCCCTTCGCTCCCTTCGCTTCTTCGTTCGCTCCATCTTTCTTTCTGTCATTCATTCTTTCGTGCCTTTATTTCTTCTTTCTTTTTTTGCTTTGTTCCGTAGCTTATATTGTTCGTTCTCTCGTTATTTCCTTTGTTTGTTCATTCGTACTGAACCACATATCCTCCTCCATCTGGGATCTCTAGTTCGATTCATTCATTCATTCATTCATTCATTCATCCATTCATTCATTCATTCATTCATGCATTCATTCATCCATCCATTCATCCATTCATATACCTATTTATTTATGTATTCTTTATTTATTGATTTACGCATTTATGTATTGATTTACGTAGTTATGTATCGATTTACATAAAGTTCAAACATTAACAATAAGTCGCTCCTCCCCCTGGCGGACTACAAGCCTCCTTGTGCAACCAGATAGAGCAGTGCGGAAGGGGGGCGGGGGGTTAAGTTGTTATTCTTCACATTGGGTATTCCGCTGTCTGGTTAAAGGGAAACAACTGCAGCTAGATTCAACCTGGTTGTGATTTATCTCCCTTGACCTGAAAAATTTGTCCATAAAAGGTTGATTGTTTGGTTAAGTGATTGATAATTCACGCGTATTTAATGACACTTTACTTAGCTGAATACAGAAGAATAAGTCCACAATGAAAGCCTTCTTACTGCGTGAGAGCAACAGGTAAAACGGAAACTCCATTCGACCGCAGCTGGAGTTTGGAAGGCCTAATTGATACTTTATGTTATTGACAATATAATTAAAAACACAACTATCTGGCAATTGGCATTTCTGAAATAAACATTTTAATTATCCAAAATAACATTGTGATTTTACCTTTATCAATTTATTCACTCAATATAAATACTTTCACATGTATTAAATTTTACAGTTTTGTATGTACTGGTAATGGTCACACTTTTCACTATCATTTAAGAGATCGTTTCCAAGTGTACAAACTTCTTGTTGAAATTTTGGTTTAAAACTACGTCCGCTAATATCTACTCCAATACTATAGTGGCATTGACTGGAACCTTTACAAATGTGTCGTTCTGCCAAAATCGTATCTGACTGTAGAGATTTTCGAGGTATGTTCACTCTCTGTCAAGTATAAACCGGATGTCATCGAATTTGCGTTCCCCATTATTTCCAACGTCAACTAAACTTTATTCTGGGAATATCTCGGATAGTATTAATGATCACTTTCGAACGATAATTTGTGAGTAGCACTATTAGACATTTGAATTGAAACTTAGCAAGGTTATTATCCTGCTATACCTTCATTTTCAAATAAAGCTTTGCGAGAATATGTTCCTGTCAAACCCGTATCAGACTGCAAAAAAATAAAGGCGGGTGTGTTTACGTCACTTTCTTGCACCTGGCTGCAAAAACCAAATTAAATATATCTTGAGATTTTTCTCTGTCATTATTAGTCACTTTGATCTAAACCTCTCTTCTTCTGTTACAGGAGCACCTGATTGTAGCAAGCAGTCCCCAAGTGTTCGTGCGTAACTGACATGTCCCCCCTTTTCCACTCAATTTAAGTGTCTGCCTTAGCTCCGACAATATTTGTGACTTTGATCAGAAACTATACACACGTGTCCTTGCTTTATGGTGATAGCAACTCGTCATAGGAGTGGAATTTAATTGTGTATAAATCACAATCACCATACCAAATAAAACTCTATACTAAATTTGTACTACATTTGAATTAACACAAATAAAACAAATAAGAATCTCATATCCATAGCAATCTGTTGGTGTATTGTTTGAATGTCATTCTAAAGATCGTTCTCAAGCGTACATAATTGTTGTTGTTGAAATTGTGGTATGAGGTCCGTTTGCCTTTTATGGATTTCGCAGCCTGCTAATCACAACCTTTATTCTCCTATACTTTACAATCATTTTTTTATGAATTGCCATATTTTTACCCACAAAAAGCTTAAAACAATACAATACAATAATAATAATACAAATATAATAATACACCGCATCTAACAGAAACAATAGTATATTAATAAAACTTGAAATAAATCAGTCAATTTTAAGGTTATATACATGCCATATAAATTGATTTGAATTGTCTTTTATAGTTAATAGTGATATATATATATTTTGTCTCGTCCCCATACAAAAAGAGTCGCCATGGTATTTCCATGGAGGCTGAAACCTGTGCCTGTGACACATGCAGAAGACCGACAGATCGCCCAGTGTTGTGTGCAGGAAGTGGACCGTTTTGGGGGGCGGTAGTGTATGGTTTGGGGTGCCTTTAATGGTCCTGTCAGTTGCCGACTGATGGTCGTTCAAGGAAACCTAACTGCTGCACGACACAGAGATCAAGTGCTCATCCCAGAGCTTTTGCCGTTCATGGCAACTCATGGCCCAGGTCTGACATTCCAACACGATAATGCCAGACCTCATATGCCAATTTAACGCGGAATTTTCGAAGGAATGTTGGCATCAATGTCATAGAGTGGCCCTCAAAGTGTCCCGACCTTAATCACATAGAACATTTATGGGATGAGTTGGGCAGAAAACTCCGTCAAGTAAGGAACCCTCTACAGAATTTACAGGAACTTGGCGCCATCTTGGTTCATTTATGGCGGCGCATCCCTCAAGCTGTGTTCAGACGCATCATTCAATCCATGGGGAGACGCACATGGAGGGCATACGCACTATTGGCATGCTTTCATCAAGTTGTAATTTACTATTTTTATTCTCTCACATTTCCGGAAATGGTTACATTGTGGACATAATTTTTATGGTACAT
>JARFOD010138583.1:0-13271 GCA_031763545.1 Mopalia muscosa
CTGCAGAATACTCCCTCGGCTTCCTCGGTCGATCGTAAGAGGCGAGAAAAGAGGTTACTTTCTGTTGCCCTGGTGTTAGTAGAGATAAAGGATAACGGGAAGCGGATTTGTTTGTGATGTTCTGTATTTGTGTCCGTCGTCGTATAAGTGAAATACCCTTGAGTACAACATTAAACACCAATCTAACAAACAAACAAACAATCTTATATTACTTGTGAATGATAACTGTTGTCTGTTGATAGTTCTGACAGTTTACATGTAGAGCATATAAGCAAACAAATTCCTGATCCTGATGCTTTCTGACTGAAAAATATGTCGCCTGCCTCCCAAACATAATTTCTAAGTTTTCTAAGTTATTTCACTCACGTGAGAGTTTGCCAGCCCAATGGGTGATGGTAACCACCCTTGACACCACTGGAAGCAACCAAGGACAAGACGGGACAAATACAGGACAATGTAACAGGACAGACACCACAAACAATTCAGCTTCCTGTTCCCCTTTAGCACTGAAAGCACCAGGGCAACTGGAAGCTCCTTCCATCCACCCGACGACGTTAAACACCAATCAAACAAACAAACAAATCCATCCACCCGCTGTTGTTGTAGTAATCAAGTAATTAAATCTTAAGCTGACTCTGTTGTTTTTCTTTTCTCAGGAGAATGGTTAGTGGCCAGGGGAGAGAAGGTGTTGAAGTACACCGCCTTCACAGACAGGACACAGGGGATATACGGAACTATGTTTGTCACTAACTTCAGAATTACCTTCATCACTATTGACAGGTCTTCCTATGAGGAAGTGAGTTTTAAATACAATATTTCATATTAACTAGGGCAGTTTGTTTAGAGAGTTGACATGCTGTTTTTACTAAACAGTGGAGGAAAATTAACTTTCCAACTTGACAGAAAAAAATCACATTTTATGGTTGTGCTAGGGTTAATTATCTCTGGAATAAAAGACTCATTAACTGCTGAATTAATAATATTCAAATATCCATCACATGCATTCTATACTGTTTCCAGTCCCATTCCCTGTTGCATGTTGTCACCCGATTTCACACTTTGAGACTAACAGGTATACAAGTGAGTCACACGACACTCTGGCATTCACCCATGTTGGTCTTTACAGGGTTTTGCATTTAAGCAATGAACAGTGTAAAGTGGACAATCCATCCACATATAAGTGAAATACCCTTAAGTACAACATTCTGTTTGATGTGGAAATTTATGCAATAATATACCTTCAATGAAAAACAGCTACTCACATAGAGCTAAAAATATTATACATACTGATGATGACCATTTTTTTTCAGACTGCAAGTATTCAAAGAAACCAGTTGATATCAGAAGACGACATTCCCCTAATAAGCGTAGAGTCTGCTTTTCAAGGTATTTGTTTTATGACCATCAACTGTAAATAATTTTGATTGACTGATAAGAATTACTTAAAAACAGGAAAATGTGAAACTGCAGTATAGTGGTTGTATTCATTCAGCTTTTTTGTTACTCACAGTCTTTGTTATTATCATAGACTACCTGTCTGCATTGGCAGGAGTGAAATTGTTCAGAGTTTTTCTACGAACTACATTCATCAAACTGCCTATTAATATAACCAGAATTTTTTTGATACAGTGTATCAAGCAGAAGTATGAAATCAGCCATTGCCTAGCTGTAACGGCATTATGACCAGACCAGCGCTCGTTTTTGAAAAAGCGCCCCATATGGAGACATAGAGAAACCTCGTAGGACAGAATTGGATGTGGCATCATGCTAAAGCTATTTCTACCGCTTTTCAAGGGTTATAGGGCCCGCGGCCGTGGCCCAGTGGTAGCGAGTGCGCTTCCTGAACTGAACATGCCTCGATTTACCATTCACGGGTTCTAGTCCGCCTTTTGACCATCAGGTATATGAGTGAGTCACATGTTGTGGCTGCTGCAATTGCAGGGGGTGGGGGGGTTACGAGGTTTCTCCTGGTTTTCCACTGTAATAAGGCTGTGTACAGTGTGAAGTGGACAATCCGTCCTCATATAAGTGACATACCCTTGAGTACAACGTTAAACACCAATCAAACAAATAAATCAAAGGTTATATTTTAACCATACATAGCCCCATATGACTCATTGCGCAAGATATGGGGGATTTTGTTTCATTTCGCGCAGTTTGAAAGTCAGAATCCACTGATGTCGTATGGTTAAAATATAACCGTTGATTTATTTGTTATAACAATGGTGTTGCGACTGGGTAATGACTGGTTGTATACTTCTGTTTGATAGACCTCTGATATAACTTATAGAAGTCAACTGGTTCAGGGGAGTGTGTTTCAAGTATAGTCATACTGACTTAACTAACTTTCCAACTTATAAAACTCTTTAAAGCAATTTGTGGTTGTGTTACTGATATATTAGTAAAGTACATATTTGTTATGAATACAGAAAGTGAAAAATTATTTATTGTTGTTGTTGTTGTTGTAGTGGCACCGTCCACAACTGGATTAAACCTGGCACGGAAGAGGAAATTAAGTCATGGTGTTACAATCACTACTAAAACTAAATACCTTGAACTACATTGTAAGGTGAGATTATCTTTGTTATGTAGTTCACTCACCTGACGGTTCAAATAGGGATAGACAAGCAAGATTCTTTAGAAATCAGCTCTTCTGCTTTTCTAGAGTTGTTCCCACCTGTTCTAGCAAATTGGAATGAAATTTCAATATATTATTATTTCAACCCAGTGAGGCCTACTGGAAGGAGCTTTATATAAGATATATCAGTTCAAACTATTCAATTTACCTTGCCAAGTGCAAACCGACAGTTAAGAATTAAACTTTTAACAAAAGACCATGTAACAGAAGTCAAGGACTACAAAAATTGTTTTGTTGAAGTAAACAGGTGTAATACCTAACCCTGCGTTTTTTGGCATTAATTTGAGTCATCAAATCCTGTGCTGCTAAGTTTTCCTGCACTCTGGTTGGTCAGCCAATTTTGAACTATCCAATGATAGATCAGTGAAGTCTGCTGTACACAGGATTTGATGACTCAACTGGACCTTGTGATCCTCTTTAATGAATGATAACCAGAGTTACGATAAGATTATGAAAATGGAACTTAATGTATTGTTTTACACACAAAAAGTTTTACTTATTTATAGAATATGGTTTTTGGGTGGTCTTCCCCTTTAACCCAAGTAACTGAATTTTTCACTAGGCCATATAGTATTGCGTTTCTTCCAAGAAACAAAGAAGAGCAATTTGGATTGGACCTGGGTCATACATGTAACTGATGCATCTTACAGATTTATGTATGTTGAGGGTACATTTCTTAACTTACAGACACAATATATCACTTCAATCATAATTTAAGAAATGACTTTTTTTCTCTTTTTCAGAATTTTAGATTACACAGATTTTGGTTTAAGTCAACTCCAATTGAACAAGATAAAAAGGTATAAATACACAAAGTTATTTTATTGGGGGTTTACCCTGTTGGATTTCACACTGTATGGATAAACACTGTATGGATTCACACTGTAATAAAAATGATATCCCCCTTTAATGGGTGTTTTTGTGATACACTGCCATTAACAGGATATTTGAATTACACATAAACACGAAGAAGTACTCATTTTTTACAGATTTTATACCCGTAACTAAGGAACCTTATAAGATACAGCATATCTATTTTGAAGATATTGTAGCAATATTCCATAACTAGTATGAGGTTAACTTGCAATACAGTTGAGTAGCTTAAGTGTTTGCAATTTATAAACACCTTAAAAATACATTATTCTGTTGATTTTCTGTAGAATCTTGCTCTATTTCATTGTAATTATTGATATTGTTTATTCTCAGATTCTTAATGCTTTGACCGCATTTGGTTTCCCAAACAGACCACCTCTATTGTTTGCTTTAGAATATGGAAGAAATTCAACTTTTGAAGGTATTGACTGCAGACCTTTTACGTGTGATTTTTAACCTGGTAAAATTATTTTTCAAATGGTGCTGTTGTTGCAAAATATTTTCACATAAAAGTTATATTTAGCATCCTGTTTTCCCAGGACAACACTTACATTTATGTACACGATCAGTCCTTTTTGATAAAATATTACACTCTGGCTAAGGGCAGTTTGTTTGAAGAGTGGCGATGCTGTCTTTAGTTAGCACTGGAGGAAAATTAACTATCCAGCATTATTGAAATGCTGCACATCTTGGTTGTGCTAATGTCAATTATTGTTGGAATACATGGCTGTCATATAAGTGAAAAACTCTTAAGCATGGAGTAAAACACCAATCAATCAGTCAATCAATGAAATATTACACATAGATGGCTAGGAGTTTTGAGGGAGCTTCCTGTTGCCTTGGCGAGCTTCCTGTTGCCTTGGCGACCTCAGGTTAAGGGTCAACACATAACCCATTTTGTTTCTATTTGTTGTTTTTGTCATGTTATTGCTTGTGGCCAAATATGTCTTAGTTTCTTTGCTCACGAATTACAATTATGGTATAAAACCCCAATCAAACAAACAAAATGACAGGTAGATGTGGATGACTTATATATGTTCTTATATTTTTATAATGTTCTTAACTTCACATATCTAATGTGTTAAGAGGTGGCGGAGAGAGAAGATGACAACGGAGTCAAGTATAAAAAGTCCTTTTTGTAAGTAAGACAACCTTAATTGAGGCATAGCATGAAATAACTCAAGAATAAATTAGATATTAGATTAACAGTATTGTGTTTTATTTTCAGATAAAGATGGGAGAAATCATTTATACCAGAAACCGTCAGACTGGGAATGGGAACTGGATAGATTAGGAGGGATTAAAGGATGGGATGTCACACAGGTCAACGAGAGATTTAACTTATCGGACTGGTATGGAGTATTTCATCTAAATACTTAAAGACAGGGAGGGCAGGGAATTGGGAGGGATCTTCCTGATGCCCTGACTTTATTGGGTCAAGAATACATTGATCAGTCGCTACATCATCATGTTAGCGCGGGCCTACAGGGTATATGAGAGAGACACATGTTGTGGCTCAGGCTGTTTCAGGGCTGGTTTTTACAAGGTTTCCTCCAGGTTTACCGCTGTAATGCAGTTTGAAGTTGACTATCTGTCTTCATATAAGTGAAATACCCTTGAGTATGACGTTAGACCCCATTAAACAAACAAACAAATTGTGTGTTTGCTTTGTGATTGTGCTTAGTGTTTTTGCCAGTGGCGTCAATGGACCATGTTTTCCTACACCTATTGGACTGAGAAGTGACAGTAGTAAAATCACCTCACATACATGTTAAACCCCAATGAAACCAAAGAAACAAAGTTTTTCATTAAATCTTTGCCTAGCATCTTGTCCTGTGTGGTCTGTTTGTTGCCTTTGAATCAAGGGTGGTTTGCTTCGCCCATTTGTTGGTTATTTGGGGATACTTATGGTTATTCGCACCATACCTATACTGTTAATTCCATTCACTTCTGTTGAGTTTATAAAAATAACTAGAGAACATTGGGCTGATATAGCGAGATAGGAGTACATGTAACATGACATCAGTATAGCGTAAAATCCCAATCAATCAAAATCAAATATACTGATATTTTGATGTTCATACTATTTATTTCACAGTATTCCCGAGAGCTTGACCATGCCTGTCATGTTATTTATTTCACAGTATTCTCGAGAGCTTGACCATGCCTGTCATGTTATTTACTTCACAGTATTCCCGAGAGCTTGACCATGCCTTCTATGTTATTTACTTCACAGTATTCTCGAGAGCTTGACCATGCATGTCATGTTATTTACTTCACAGTATTCTCGAGAGCTTGACTATGCCTGCCATGTTATTTACTTCACAGTATTCTCGAGAGCTTGACTATGCCTGCCATGTTATTTACTTCACAGTATTCCTGAGAGCTTGACCATGCCTGCCATGTTATTTACTTCACAGTATTCATGAGAGCTTGACCATGCCTGCCATGTTATTTACTTCACAGTATTCCTGAGAGCATGACCATGCCTGCCATGTTATTTACTTCACAGTATTCCTGAGAGCTTGGTCATGCCTGTCATGTTATTTATTTCACAGTATTCCTGAGAACTTTACCATGCCTGTCATGTTATTTATTTCACAGTATTCCTGAGAGCTTGACTATGCCTGTCATGTTATTTATTTCACAGTATTCCTGAGAGCTTTACCATGCCTGTCATGTTATTTATTTCACAGTATTCCTGAGAGCTTTACCATGCCTGCAAAATACCCTGTTTCACAGCTGAAAAATGATG
This sequence comes from Mopalia muscosa, assembly GCA_031763545.1. Classification (NCBI taxonomy): domain Eukaryota; kingdom Metazoa; phylum Mollusca; class Polyplacophora; order Chitonida; family Mopaliidae; genus Mopalia; species Mopalia muscosa. Next base: position 6,267 of record JARFOD010138583.1, read on the forward strand.
CCATACATTTTATAGACAACAGACCACCTGTAAGTATTATTTTCAACAATATAGTTATCAAATAAACGCAAGTAATTGGCTCTTTGATTAAATTCTTTAATATAATTATAACTAGTCTACCATTTTTTTGTTTTTCCCTAATAAAACCCATTTTAATTTCTGCTTATCCAACTGTTGCTACTTTTTGCTAATTTCTGCTAATCCAACCAGTTATGGTTTCTGCTTATAAAATCCTACCGATTCTGATTTCTGCTAACCCAATCATGACCGATTTCTGCTAATCAATTCATTACTGATTTCTGCTAACCCAATTATTACTTATTTCTGCTAACCCAATAACTGATTTATACCAACCCATTCAATACTGATTTCTGATAACCCAATTAATACTGATTTCTGCTAACTCAATCAATACTGATTTCTGCTAACCCAATCAATACTGATTTCTGCTAACCCAATTAATACTGATTTCTGCCAACTCAATCAATACTGATTTCTGCTAACCCAATTAATACTGATTTTGATTAGTTCAGTTAATTGTATGCTTCCCAAGCACAATGTATAATGTTAGTGACACAAACTAGCAAAGGAAAGTTTATTTCAATTGAGAAATGTTACACATCCAGATACATATATGACTCTTATTTTCCAGACATGGTCATACACATTTGTTAATGGAGCTTCGTTAGTAAGAATGGCTTACCTTAGACCAGATAACCCAATGACTGAAGTGGAAGACAGGTATACATTTTTTTTTAATTTGATAGTGTTAAGAATGTAAACAATATGGAGCCTACAAGGCGGAGTGGTCTCGCCCACATACCCCCCTCACCACTGGGGCCGCGGGTTCAATTCAGCAGACTGTCTGTGGGTTGGTATGTCAGTAACCAGCGGAAGGTCATGGGTTTTCTGGGTAATTTTACTACCCTGTTTTTTCCCCACAATAATGCTGGTCATTGATCTGTTATTGGGATTTAATCCGACGGAAGTTTACGAGGTTTCCACCTGGTTTTCCACCATAATAAGCCGAGTTGCAGTGTGAAGTGGACAGTCCGTCATCATATAAGTGAAATGCCCTTGAATACGACATTAAACTCCAATCAAACAAACAAACTAAAAATGTGGTGTATAACTGTGCATTAGGGTGTGGTTTTAGAATTATTAATGCATTATTACAATACTGATTTTCTTGTTCATGTATAAAATTAATAAAATTGTTCAATTTCCAGGGTTTTTGAAGCTATTCGCCTCTCCCATGACCGAGGTAGAAAGCCCACTGTGATAGATTTGGGTAAAGAGTGTCCTTCATTGCGCGACCTTCAACAAAGTTATGAGAAACTAAAGGAACTGGTTCTTATAGGTGAGTCGTAACAAATCTTCATATTAGTTGTAAAGATTATAGAATCCTTAAGAAAATTTGAATTTCATTGAATATAGATAATATGTACACAACAACATTTCAGCTGTAATAATTAAGGAAGGTGATTGGAGGGAGCTTCTGTGTTGTCCGGGTACTTTCAGAACTAAGGGAAAACATGAAGCCGATGTGTTTTTAATGTATTTGTATGACTCCTATGATTGTCCTGTATTTGTCCTATTTTGTCTTTGTTTGTTGCCGTTTGTGTCCAGGGTGGTTTCCTTCACCCATTGGGTGGCATGCCATCGCGTCAGTGAAATAATTTCATTAAAACCCAATCAAGCAACTTTACAAATATTATGCAATCCTAGCTTGACTCAAATTTTTATTTTAATATAGGCCCGCGGCCGTGGCTCAGTGGTAGCGAGTGCGCTTCCTGAAATGAACATGCTTCGATTTACTGTTCACGGGTTTGAGTCCACCTTTCAACCATCAGGTATATGAGCAAGTCAATATTGTGACTCGGCAATCGCCGGGGTGGTTTCCTTCCGGTTTTCCACTGTAATAACGCTGTGTACGGTGTGAAGTGGACAATCCGTCATCATATAGATGAAATACCCATGAGTACAACATTAAACACCAATCAAACAAACAAACATATTTTAATATTCATGTAAACTTTAACACATGACAACAAATTGTAAATACACAGGCTATATTCTTACATACCATTTTTCTCCCTTGATTATAAGCCCTGTGAGGGAGTGGGTGTGCCACGGCCCTGCAGAATACATCCTCGGCTTCCTCGGTCGATTGTAAGAGGCGAGAAAAAAAGGTTGCTTTCTGTTGCCCAGGTGTTACCAGAGCTAAAGGGTAACGGGAAACAGATTTATTTGTGATGTCCTGTATTTGTGTCCGTCGTCATATAAGTGAAATACCCTTGAGTACGACATTAAACACCAATCAAACAATCAAACAAACTTAACTCAATGAGTTTAAATTTGTTTTGAGCTGAATGAGTTTACTTATGTTCTCAACTCAATCTTGTTTTATTTTACTTCCAGTCTGACTCTGAGGTGAACATTGATAATGTTAGGCTCCATGTATGGTGCAAGTCGATACTGCGAGATAAGTAAGTGATGTGGGCTACTATACCCTCTCCGACATCGTAATGCAGATAAAAAATCTTGTTTAAGACCACAGAGTTCCATATGCTTTACCATTTGTATTCTTTAAATGTGAGTGGTTGTAAGACTTTTAAACTGACTGAGCCTGGTTCCACATTGCTTCTCTCAGTTGTTTGTTTACCAGTGTTGTGGATTTGATGGGTATTTTCCTCCACTCTCTGGGCTGGTGTACTATGATACATGTATGAGTGAAATAAACTTAAGAAGTTGTTTATTCCAAGCGGATGTTAGGAAGGGAGCTTCTTGGTGTTTTCAGAGCTACATGTAAGGAGCAACATGAAGCAGATCTATATGTGTTGTCTTTGTATTACATCCTCTTATTTTCTTGTATTGTCATTGTTTATTGACAGTGACGTCAGTGAAAGAAATAGCTTTAAATAAGGTATAACTGCAATCATATAAGCAAATGACCAAATAAAGTGTGTGTTTTGATGTTTATCCTAATAAAAGATGACATACTTCTTCAGGTAGATTTTTCCAGCTCCAATGTATGGTTCACTCACAGGGTTATTTGATGTTCTCTGATCACTTAGCTTTCTGACTAATGTCACTTTGTTTGAAGAGTAGCAATACCATCTTTACTTATGCACTCGAGGAAAATTAATTTTCTAGCATTATGGAAACGGTTTACATCTTGGTTGTGCTAGTGTCAATTATTGTTGGGATACATCGCCGTCATATAAGTGCAATATCGTTAAGCACGGCATAAACCCCAATTTCTCACTCAATCTCTGACCATTATCATGTGAGAGTCCTGAGGATGTACGCATTATATAATACATATCTTAGTCACAATAGCTCAGAATATCACACATCCAACATGTGTTTCTTATTGTTGTTTTTTTCTTTCATTTTAGCTGGTCTGAGATTTCCACCAACAATCCATTAGAAAGTAACAGACAAACCATTTTCTTCAAAACAGTAGAGTTGGCTTTTTACGAAGGTAATCTATGTATAGTATTTAAATGTTACTGTGGAATTCTGATCATGCTGTCCATTGTAGACCCATCTATTTGTTGCTATACCTCCTTGAATTCTTTGCAGGTTCTTACAATACTTTGGCCCTCTGGCTAAGGGCAGTTTGTTTGAAGAGTGACAATACTGTCTTTATCATTGTTGGAATGCATTGCCATCATATGAGTGAAATACCCTAAAGCACGGCATAAAACACCAACCAATCAATCAATCAATCAATCAATCAGAATGCTTTGTGAGGTATTCTTACCATGACATAAGGATGTGTTGTCTTGAGATTGTGACACTACGGTAAAGGTCATACATCTCCTCAACTAGTCACTTGTCTGTTTTAGCTGCCCTAGCCTGTATCTAGTCACTTGTCTGTTGTAGCTGCCCTAGCCTGTATCTAGTCACTTGTCTGTTGTAACTGCCCTAGCCGGTATCTAGTCACTTGTCTGTTGTAGCTGCCCTAGCCTGTATCTAGTCACTTGTCTGTTGTAGCTGCCCTAGTCTGTATCTAGTCACTTGTTTGTTGTAGCTGCCCTAGCCTGTATCTAGTCACTTGCCTGTTGTAGCTGCCCTAGCCGATATCAAGTCACTTGTCTGTTGTAGCTGCCCTAGCCTGTATCTAGTCACATGTCTGTTGTAGCTGCCCTAGCCTGTATCTAGTCACTTGTCTGTTGTAGCTGCCCTAGCCTGTATCTTCAGGAACAGACATCACAGGATGATCATGTTTTTTGCCACATTGTATGGTTGTGTATGGGTGACTTTTTACTGTTTGACTAAGGTTTAACAAAAAAATGTCATCAGGAATAGGGCTATTATTTGCTTTAAATGGCTATGCTCCTCTTAAGACATAACTATTGGTGTAAACATACATCTCCTGTTTTGTGATGATTTCTTTTCAATTTCCTTAATTATCTACCACTGCAAATGCATGAAAGTATTTACTTTTCTTAATTTATAAATCAATTTTTATCTTTACTAGGTCTTGATTTTAGAATCATTTCTGTTTGACAGGAGTTGACCTGAGCACGTTTTTACCAAATGTTGATGAGTTGTTGAAGGCTGAAGAACTTGGTGAACTTGGAGGCAATAAAAGTTTTCAGTTTTTGATACGAGCTGGATATGAACAAATTCAGAAAGTGATTGGCTGAGAACCCGGCTGTGAGAGACAGGGTAATTGGGACTGACTGATAGTTTGATGAGAAAATCCTAGGACATGTAACGCGACATTTCCTTTCAAGCATCAACAGTCAAACTGATTGTTTACTTACATAGTAACATCTGGATTAAATTAGTGTGGGTATCAAATGCTATCTCAACAAAACTGTTAGGATGTTAACCGTAAAACTTGAAATTGAATCAAGACTACATTGTCACAAAATTACACAAAAAATGTTTAAATGTGAATGTAAATAAATGTTTATCTCATTCATAAAACTAATTGTTGTTAATTTGATTCATTGCCGGGCGTGTGGTTGCTGGAATATTACTCTACTTAGCTGCTCTCTGAGCTGAAGGACTTGAAGCAAATATGTTGTCCCATCACACACCGTCAAATAACAATTTAAGTCCCATCACAAACTGTCAGTTAGCACCTTTTGTTCCATCACAAACTGTCAGTTAGCACTTTCTGTCCCATCACATACTGTCAGTTAGCACTTTGTGTCCCATAACAGACTATAAGTTAGCACTTTATGTCAAGTCACACAGTCAGTTAGCACTTTGTTCCATCATACACTGTCAGTTAGCACTTTTTGTCCCATCACAAATTGTCAGTTAGCACTTTTTGTCTCATCACAGACTGTCAGTTAGCATTTTGTGTCCTGTCACACACTGTCAGTTAGCACTCTGTGTCCTGTCACACACCGTCAGTTAGCTCTTTGTGTCCCATCACACACTGTCAGTTAGCACATTGTATCTTACCATGCAATGTTTATCTCGTGTAAAAGCTAGTGCTGTCTAATGATGGTTTCCAGTTCACATTCATTGATTGAACCGTCATAATATGCCAGTAAAACCTTTGAACAGTGTAAAACCATGTGAAAGAAACCATGTGAAAGAAACTGTCACAGTTTGAGTTAAACATTGTCACAGATAATAATCAGTCAGGTGAAGTTATAACCGTGCTTTACTTATTCAAGTTACTCAGAGGCACGATTGACATGGCTCCAACACTACTTTAACGTATACCCCCGCAATGAAGTTGGGGGGGGGGGGGGGTACTGGAATCGGCTTGTCCGTCCGCCCGTTATTTAGGTGGTGAAGTTGTGCCAGATAGAATAATTATGAGGTTCCGTCGATCATTTCTTCCTGCGTTATTGCCCTTTAACAAGCCTATAGTGTTGTTACATATGGCCAATATCTTCTGGCCAGATTCTTCTTTCGTTTGTATTCTATGCTAGTGAACACTTGTGTGCATGTTACACATGGGGTGACGTTGTGCAAGATGTAGTTATGAGGTTCCGTCAATTATTTTGTCCCAGAGTTATTACCCTTTAACAAAGTTTATTGTGTAAGACCGACCTTATTCGTCTTCAGTTTGTATTCTATATAAGTGAAAACTTGTGTAGATGTTACACGTGAGGTGAAGTGGCGCAAAATGTCATTATGAGGCTCCGTCGATCATTTTTTTCCCATAGTTGTTCCCCTTTAATGAATGCTTTAATATTAAAGATAGGTACAATTTATCCAATTTTGCACTTCAATTTGTACATTTGCTGTCTTAATGAGTTATTCCCCTTTAATGAATCATTTAATGTTGAAGATATCTACAATTTATCCAACTTTGCACTTTAATTTGTACATATATGTTGTCTTAATCTATATGTAGGTTCAATACGTCCGACCTACTACTTCCACATTTTTTTTAATTTCAATTGCCTGTCTGTTCCTCCGCCTATTTTTTTTTTTTTTTTTTTAAATGTGCATATATTGTCTTTTATGTAGATCCTCACAAGGCCACTCTCTGGTGGCACCTCATAGTGAGTGTTGGTAACGTGATCAGCAAGCCTAAGTTACCATTAACCATCTGTTAGCACAAATTTAACTGTGCTCTTTTGATTTCGTGTCACTACAACTCGATTCCTGAGTAAAGCAAATAAGTTCTTATTTTATTTGGGTAATAATAGGGAGTCCATTTTAGGCATACAATCTGTGTAAACCATTCGTTCTCGCAGAACAGTTCTAGTTGGTATAGCCAATAAATAATTTGAATTCCATTAGGCGTTTTGCTGAATTGCCAGAGGGTTTAACACAGTTACCACAACATTGGTAGTTACTACATCATTGATTGTTTCAAAGTCCTTGTCCCACATGACGGCAAGTGATGCCGGATATATTAGAAGACATTTGTATGCACTGGACTTGGTCTGTATACTCTATAACTTTGTGGATGAAAATAAAGAACATCCTGCCATTTGTCTTTTCAAATTTTATTATAAGAACCATGCATTCAATGTGCTGCCGAGTGGCCGAGAAATAAAGTACATATTCCTGTAC
>JARFOD010138594.1:0-13271 GCA_031763545.1 Mopalia muscosa
TATATAGATCAAGTCTTTAATGGTATTAAATGTTTGGTAGCTATAACTACATTCGAATGTCAATTACACAAAAAAAATGAGTTAGACTAGAAATCAGTGTGTCATTTCTCTGAATTGCTACATCTGTGTACGGCAAACTTAGTTACAAAGAGGTTGGGTAGAGATATTTAAAATCAAACTACTGTAACCCAGTTGAAGTTCACGAGCCTTTCTCTTTACCTTAGAAGCGTGTTAAGCAAAGTGATTTAATTGCATTGATGTATAAATGTCACTCTTGTCCTTGTCGTTTCGAAAGTTAGACGTGTCCGTATAAGGACAATTCGCATAAACTATCGATGCATCACTACCACGATTAGTGCGCTTGGTTGGTTTGACTCCTTTTCTTCCATTCACATGACATTTTCAGGGAACTGGTTGTCTGGCTTAAAGAACAAAACGAAACCGAGTTGATCCACCTTGGCAAGGCTTTGGAATAGGGCAATACTTACATGTAGGTAGGTCTTTTAAAACGAAAAATGTAATTGATTAACTTGAGCCAATTTAGAGCCCGTCCCCTTCATCTATATCCTTTTTTCCTTGTTATCCACAAATAAGTTCAGTTGAAGTTATGGATGACACACTGATCCGACATCATGTCAATCCCGACGCGCCAGCCGAATGGGTGAAGGAAACCATCTTCGACACCACTGGCAACAAACAAAGACAGGACAGTACAAATGCAGGACGACAACAACACGACGAAATACAGACACCACAAACTGATCGACTTCCTGTTCCCCTTTAGCACCAGGGCAACATCAATGATATATATTGACGATACAACAGGAACGATGATTCAAGGACATTTTTGACGCGTCTTGCAGAGTTGATATGTAGATGTTGTTTCTCTGTACCATGTTTCGACTGTGTTAGTCCTGTCTGTTGTCAGCTGGTTTTCTTAACACTTTGGACCATCCCTTCTTCATCTGACTGATAATGCTTTAGTCTCTGCGATGACAAGATAACCGAATAATTAGATTGAAAGGTGTTTGATGATGAAAGGGTATGAATAATCTTTTCAAGCAGAGAGGAGGCATTTTTTATATATATATTACCAGGGGTCATCCCTGGCTCTGTCAATTATGCATTCAACTTTCCAAGCCTTTCAATGTGTTATTGACGTAACGACGTTCAACACCAGTCAACTGTTTATATTACCACTAGTCCTGTCCGTTAAACGTGCATATTCGCCAACCACAAATTCAATTTAACACGTTATGACGACTTTTGGTACAGTTAATCGAAACGTTCCTCCCAGAAGCCAGTTCAGTTACTTGAACGCGTTACTTTCACATGATGTCGGCCATGCCAATGCAGTCCAAACACAATTTACAAAAAGTGAAAAAAAACAAAGCTTTTGATCGTGGTATAAGTATAATGCTGATGCGAGTACTTGGAACGACTCGGGGGACGGGAGGAGGGAAAAAAACGATAAGTCGATGTTAGGCAATTAGCAGTGATCAAGTTGGGTCAGTGTCAAAGTAACTCAGTCGATTGCTGGGAATGAGAAGATTGATGGGAGCAACCTATCTCTGTCATGACCCGATCGCGAAATAATTAGATTCAAATGCCTGTGATGTGATAACAGGGTCAAAGAGATGTATCTAAAGGCTTCTAGTGCAGTACATCTTCCATAATAAAAAGCCCACTGTCGTGTAGAACTGTTCAACGACAGGCGTTTTCACCCATGATACGCCCTTGTTAAATCTGTTAATCCCGAATAAGTCTCCATTATCAACTCAATTGATCGCTAGGCTAATACACTGATTTAATAAATATTTTATTTTCAGACTTATTGCAAACTGGTATAAAATACAATACACTTTTTCAACAGGGGAATTGTCTCCAGTTGTTCCAGAGTGACGAGTCCAATTTTTGGTAGAAGAAGTCCAATGTACGATGCCATAAATACAACACTGAAAACAACAACCTGTCCTTTATTTTAACAATTTGCTGTAAAAAGATAAACGCAAGTTGTGTGTCATTTGTCTCTATTCGAGTAAATTAGTTTTACTTATCCCCTTACAGAAAAAAAATCATTTAGAATCCTTAAAGATTTTAGCCTCCTACAGAATTATACAATCCTATAGGATCCCACCGGATATTCTGTAGTGGATATTTGACCACACCGACAATTTTCAAACGCGAGCGCTAAATTACTGCATCAAACAAAAGTCACCGGCTGTAGTTCAGCAATAATGGTTAGCAATAACTGTTTTCGTCAGAACAAACGCTGTCGCCTCGCAAACTAGGTCTTTTGACTAAAATGTTTTCTGTTCCGAGAATCATGTTCATGTTCCATCTAGGTCATAACAAATTTGAAGTCTGTTGTTGATAGAGTGTCAAACTAGTTTGATGGAAATGAAGATATAGAAGATGACATGAATATGTCAACGATGTAATTGGGAGAATAGAAGGCCTCGGACATGATTATTAGGTTGTCGTCATGTATCAAATTCTCTTACACATTTAAGACCGATTTTCCTATTCCGTTATATTCAGTCAACACGGAATATGCGCCCAATATCTGAAGAACAGGATCTTTTCCTGACATGTCGGAGTTTCAAGGTTTGTGGTGAAATGTTATCACAAACCAATTAAAGGAATAAACATGGGATCATGGGAAAATGGGATCATCAACAACACCTGTCATCTGACGTAAAATCAAGCCAGCGTTACTAGCCCAATTACATTTGTTCAGCTATATCTTGATTAGCGGTTTCCGTGAAGCCTTTAAAAGTTGTCAAGAAACGCTGTATAATATCTGCGACATTTCACTTCATTCAATCCATTCCAGGGTTTCGTATACATTTCTTCCTCGTTTCAACATACATTGAAATTAAAACTTCACATTATCTCTTCCAGTCCTACAGCTGCATTCAACAGCAACACGAAATACGACTCTGGAAAATCAGTATTTAACGCTTATCAACATACATGTCGTTCGCAAGAGGTACCTGGAAATCAACCAGAACAGCAAGAGAGAATTAATGCCGTAAATGTGCACTTACTATTGTAATAAATTAGTATGCCCTCCTCTAGTAAAAGGAGGGGGGGGGGGGGCATACAGATTTGACTTTTTCTGTCCGTAATCTGGGAAAAAAACAAAACACGAATCATTCAAATTTCCCCATAGATTATTCAAATTGACACCGTTTCTACAGGAAGCTTGTCCCGGCTGTATCTTTGTTACATTTTCACTTAGGCTTTTAAAAGTTTCATAATGCATTATTTTTTTTGTACGCAAATGTGCCACGTAGAAAAACAATCACGGAATTCTGCAAATTTCCCCATAAATTATGCAAATTGGCTCCATTTGCTTGGTAAGCTTTTGACACTTGCATATTGCATTCTTCTATGAACGCAGATGTGCAACTTAAAAAGAAAAGTCACGGAATTATGCCAATTTCCCAATAAATTATGAAAATTAGCTTTATGCCCAAGAAGCTTGTTCAGGCTGTATCTTGACTACTTTTTCACTTAGGCTTTTGAAACTTGCATACTGCATTCTTCTACCCAGATATGCAACGGAATTTTGCAAGTTTATGCAGAAATTATAGCCCTGTCCAGGCCCTATCTGAAGGCTCCTATTCACTTAGATTTTTTAAACTTCCATATTGCACTCTTCTGTTCACGCAGGTGTATAACGTAGAAGAAAAAAGCGTTGATAAAAAATTACCGAAATATGCAGATGTGTAACGTAGAAAAAAGTCACGGTATTATGCAAATATCTGCATAAATTATTGGAATTTGCTTTGTCAAACTTATTGTTTTTTTGTTCCAGCTCTGTCCCGGCTGTGTCTTAGTTACTATTTAACAAAACCATTTGAAACTTGCATTCTGCATTCTTATCCATGTGCAGATGTGCAACATAAATGACAATTCTTTTGGTGCACTACGTAAAGTTATGTGCGTGTTGTGTGGACTGCGTGGGTGGAGGCATATTGTTTAGAAATCTCTAATTGCGTTTCTCTTGTTGTCATTCATTGTATGTCCCGGACTCCTCGACTCACTATCAACCAAATAGGCAAGCGTATTTTCGCGAGAGTTTCTATAGTGGACGAGACTATAACAACTCTCGTAGGCTATGCCAGGCTATAGCGCATTAATTTCCGCCAGTATTTTGGGGAAATGCCACAGCCCAGCAGATAAAAGAAGTGCATAACAAGATGGCACGGGCGTATCTTAGAGTAAATGTCTCGACGTAGGAAGTAGAATTGATTTTATTCTAGAATGCCAATTGGGTGCTGAGTGTTTTACTAGTTAATTAATATTTCATATCCTTGTCGTGGGGCAAACACTGAATATGGAATGGATTGACCTTTTTGTTCCCAAGCAAATTATAAAAATATCCTATGGTATCAAAAATACATCCAACAGAGAGGTGCTCAGTGTTATTCATATATTGGTAAAACAAGTGATCGTGTCGAAATAATTACATTTACTGATATTAATTTTATCAAGGATTAATTTCAGCACTCAAATTGATGAACAAAGGTTCCGTATGGTCTTAGAATTTGCTGCACAATTAATTTGAAATGAGTGTATTCTATCCGGACTCGCCGTAATAATTCCTGGTATATTAAATAAATTTGTTCTTACCGATGAAACATAGCTTTAGCTAGATTTTCAGATCATTTCAATTATTTGTCGTATTCGGCTGATAATTAAGATTTGCTATACCATGACTGTATGAGTATTTGACCATTTACTTTGTTATGATTTGGGTTACTGTTTTGAAGAATATTTGTTTTGGGCTCACCATAGTTGATATTTAATCATAAAAATGTCTTGTTCAAGTCTACATTTATTCAGCGGAGTCTGTTTTGTGAAAGAAACTTGTAGGTGTGAAGGTATCCTTAAAGATCAAACTGGTTAACACTTTATCTATATATAATAACTGAAACATCAGTGTCGCGTACCCCAAGTTGTTATATAAATAGTCAGAACTGTTTGATGTGGATGAATATTATTTTCCACAGGCAAATATATATATTGGTTTTCCCCGCTATAACTGTGACATATAATATCCTCTCTGAAGGAAATAGACCTAAAAATACGACGTGATATAATAAAGGTCCTCAACAGATGAAAAATTGATCACGTGTAAATGACTGTGTCAATTGGGCGAGCTTAAGGCCATAAACTGTAGCTTCCAAAACAAAAGGACGCGATTTGAATTAACGTCCCATTTTATGCTTACACTGCCAACTCAGAAGACATTTTGGAACATCCTCGTCTGCTTATATAATCAAATGATTATGAACTTTATACAAGTGCCACATCTAGAATTGACACGAAGCGATAGGTAAAAGATTATCATCTCACTAATACTAATCGTTCTCTTTTGAAGCATGTGTGATACATATAAGCGTGGATATTTTGGTTTACTTTGGCAAGACACCAACAGAGATTAAAATAGCCCAATTGAATGTTATATATGAATATTATTAGCGGATATAGCGAATTAAGTTAGCAGGAACATGTCAATTTAATTAGATTGATGTTCTGTTTCTAAAAACAAATACAAGACCAATCTGCTGCAACAACACTTTGTATGAAGCATCACAATGTTTCAGACTATAGGATTCCTGTCAATACTGTATCAAATTTCCTTCAATCTATGTCAGACAAGCACAATTAGATACTGTTTTACATGTATATGTTTTTTATTGAAGTTTGGATATAGATATGTCAGACTGCACAAGTCCCATATAATGTGACAACTGCATTGGTGTTTAAATGTCATTGCTTTCTGTATCGTTTCCAAAGATAAACGTGTCAGGCGTCGGTTAACTAGTCTAAGCTATCCGTGAGTCAATAGCATCATTAAAAATGACAGCTTCAGGGACATGTTTGTCTGGATTAAAAGACTACACAAAACGGGTTTGATTGTCTGTATTAAAAGACTACAGAAAACGGGTTTGGTCCGACGTTGAAGCCTATTTGACACTTCCGTTTAATCGCATAAACATATTTTTAGAAAGATTAACCTGTGGTCTATTATGGCCAATAAAAATCTTTCAAATTAATAGGTACCAACGAAAAATAGAGGTATATCGTCAATATATACCGTTTTATACACAGATGATTATATTTTCATGCTTAGAAAAAGCTATATGTGAAGGGTTTTACAGACATCGGGAAGATTTTGTTTTACTGTACCATGGTTTGGCTATGGTACAGTAGAATTACTGTTTGCCCTGTTTGTTGCCAGGCGGTTTTCTTTACGTCTAATATTTGACCACACACGTAGAATACACTAAAGAAGTTTTCCAATGATTTAATTATCTAGCTAAGCTCAACAAATATGAAGTTTTCATAAAATTAACAAAAGCAAATCACATCCGTTGCCGTCCATATCACAGATATTGAACTCTCACATCCAAAAAAAAATCCTTTTTTACCAAGCTAAAAATTACTTACAACCTAGACCGATGTCAGTTTCTGCACTCTCAAACTTGGTCAGACAAACAAATATTTGGATGGAGGTTATTAAATTAGTGTTGTTGATACCACTCATTAGATTGCCGGGTATGTTAAGATGGGACTGTATAGTAAACCGTCTGTGTGATGACAAGATCATAGAATAATGAGATTGAAAAGCTTTTTATTTGATTACAAGCTCTGCGCTTATGGCTTCAAGCAGATAGGACGAAATTTCACATTTACCAAGGGGTCCTCCCTGGCTCTGTCCATTTTGCATACCACTGCCTTGAACTATTCAATGTAACATTAATGGACAAAATTCAACATCAGTAAACCGTTTATGTTACCACTAGTCCTGTCAGTAAACAGTGCGTATTCGCCAAGCACCAACTGAATTGAACACGATGTGTCGACTTTTGCTAGAGTAAATCTAATAACTTCTCATGGATCGCATAAGCCTTTTTAGGACTCGAGACAAAATTACATCGGGTACATTATGGAGGAGATAAGAGTACGAAAGGCTCAACGCACAGCGTGAACTTTTAATGTTAGATCTGATTGGTTCTCGCAAACCAAGAACGCCTGTTCTTACTTACTTATTTGAATTATTGGCGTGTCCATTCAGGGAATGATTTACGCCATAACTTTATCACAATCACTTATGGACTGTTATATCAACATCACAACTTATTATGTGGCCTGTTGTTAGACATACAGGACCCAAGGTAACATGATAACATCTGCATAGTGGGACGCCTGTTCAGTTACGCAAACGGCTATTTAAACGTGACGTCAACCCTGTTGATCCGGTTGAAACACAATTTTCACGAAAATCCCAGGCTGATGCGGCTCTATTACCAAGTAAACCAACAGTTAAACATCCATATATTCTGACGCAATGTGATATAGAGGAGAAGGAAATGCAATATTCTGTCCTTTTAGGCGAATAACAGTGGTCAAGTTGGGTCAGTGTCAGAAAATTGATGAAATAAAATTGTATCTGTCAAGTACAAACGTAATTACCAAGTCCACCAACAGTTAAACATCAACCTATTATACCTAAGGCGATGTGGGGGTGAGAGATTGGAATTAATTATATTGTCGATGTCAGGCAAATATCAGTGTTCAAGTTGAGTCAGTGTCAAAGTCACTCAGTCGTGTGCTGGGAATAAGGAGGAGATTGACGAGAGCAAATTGTTTTTGTCATGTCATAATAGCGAAATAATTAGATTTTAAAGTTTGTGATATGATTACAGAGTCAGAAATGTGTACCTGAGATGAGATTTGCTCAGTGGATTTAATACAGTAAGACCCAATGTCGTGTAAAACTTCTCTTGGTTTTTTGCGCTAAAAGCTAATCCAAATAAATCATGATAAAAAACAAAATCGATCACTTTAGGCTTATACACTATTATCAAATTATGGCCTGTGCACAGTTTCGGAGTGAACAAGTATAAAGTACTGTCTAAATAGATGAATTGTCTCCAGTCAGCAAGTCTAGTTTCGGCTAGTTAGTATAACAGCAAGAAGTCAAATATCACATCCAACGAATTCTATCCAAATTGCCATTTAGCCATTTGTTCTATCCTTGGATTAGTCCATAAATTACTAAATGGACAAAGGCTCCACATAGTATTACAAAGTAATTTCAAAAAGAACGGAGACTTGTTCAATTCCTCGATGGTGATTCATTAACTTCATTTAGAATTTGCTGAATAAAAACACAAGCTTTGTGTCACTTATTTCTTCAATGGAGTACATTACAGCTTAATTATAAATTTGACCACATGATGATCAGCAAAAACGATTTAAATCAACTGTAGTATTTTTGTCACAAATTGGCTAGATTAAATACATAATGTTCACAAAGTTAAAGAAGAAAATATCTCAAGCATAGATTCAGATGTTAAAACTGCAATTTCAACAATGCCGTGGCGTCGTTATCCATGACACCACGATGGGAAGCGACTGTTTGATTGTTGTTAGTCGCTAACTTATAAGTCATAGATCCCTTTGATTGATCTTTTATACTTTTCTGCACTCTTCCTCGCTTTCTCAAGTCTCTTTTAATTTTTTTTTTTTCAGACAACGCGGAATATGTGCATAACTTCTGGAGAAATGGATCTAAACTGGATCTAAACTTGATAAGTCGCAGTTTTAAGACTTGTGGTGATGAGTTAGCAGAAACCAATACGATAACAGAAAAGCCATCATTAACAACACCTGCCATACGACGTAAGATAAAGCCATATTTACTAGTACAATTATATTGGCTCTACTATAAATGTTGATAAGGGGCTACGTAGTATAATGTGGACTGTAAATCACTTCACGTGATATGTGATACCGCACGCATTGCACTCCACGT
Source organism: Mopalia muscosa (assembly GCA_031763545.1). Classification (NCBI taxonomy): domain Eukaryota; kingdom Metazoa; phylum Mollusca; class Polyplacophora; order Chitonida; family Mopaliidae; genus Mopalia; species Mopalia muscosa. Next base: position 8,837 of record JARFOD010138594.1, read on the forward strand.
CTGGTAGCCCCCTAATTGTTACTAGTTCCAGCATACACGATTTATAAAGATGCTCGTCCTCCCTTCTACATTAAGTTTTAGAGCTGTAACCAACACTAATACAAAATACGGCTCTGTAAAATCAGTATTCAAAGCATAGCGACATAGTTTGAAGGAGGTACATGGAAGTCAAGAAGATCAATGAGAGACAATTACATGTCCTTAATCTGCTTAGTAGTAAATATTCATTCTTTTATATACTGGACTCGTTATCCAAATGCGTGCTGAGTGTTTGGGGACACGAGTTCTGTTTTTGCTTTTTAATTAATATTTCTTTTAGTTGTGGCTGGGTCAGACAAACATTGGCGTTGAGATGGATTGACTTTTTAGCCCCAAACTAATTATGAAGATGTACCATCATATCAAAAGGCACTCCGTATGATTCTCTGTTGGTATAGTAAACTGATCGTGACGAAAAAACAACATTCCCAAATATTATTCTATAAACCAGTGATTCGTTTCAGCACTCAACTAGATTATTGCAGATTCCGTGTTTTGATCTGAATTTATCTGAAACGATATGTTATATACGGAATCACCGTCATAAGTCCTGGTATATTTAATACATTTGTACTTGCCCACGAAGGATAGCTGTTTTCCTTTCCTGACATGTATTTGTCGAATCCCGCTCATTATTTTAATTTAACTGTCATGTATGTGTGATTGGCTAACTACTTTGTAATAATTGGGGTTTTTATTTTCGAGAAACTTGCTCCAGCTGTTGATTTTGAATCCCCTGGAAGGACTTTGTCACCTTGCAATTGTGTAGATGAAAGAAAATTTGCCTTCCTTTAACCAAACACAGGTATGTTTGAAGATGACCAACATAGATTGAGTTAATTAGTAATAATTTAATGATCTGCTTATACCTGGATATCTGAATGTTATGTCTGAGTGTTATAGAAGTCAATATGTGGATGCGGATGTGCGCTCGCAAGTTGAAGGGGGGCGTGGATTATTAGTAAGTGAATCGTCAATATCACACACCCACGTTTAGTGTATACATTTCTATAATTGTTTCTTGTGTATAAAACGCATAAGTATTGTTTTCGATATGCCAATTTATAAGGTGTACCACCAATTAAATCCTCGCTGAAGGTAGGACTCCAGAAAATTTTGAAATGGGGGATTTGTTGTTGAATTCTTTTATAATATGACGAAGTCAAGAAATTAAGCATATTTTTTAACCAATTCCCTCTAAGGAGAAATTGCTTCTGTGAATGGGTCGGTCTAAATTATACCATCTCAATTTATTTTGCTGTGATCCAGATATATTGCAAAACATCTCTCGGACGAGATATTTCCATCCAGCTCGATAATATAGCCATATATTCTCTTTATATATATTAATATATGTGTTTGTTGTTTAACGCCGTACTTATTGTTATTTCACTCGCGTGGCGATGTGTCGGCCAAATGAGTAAAGGTTCACCACAATTGCAGTTTATTTGGTATACACTTCCTTTGGGTTTTGGAATAGCAGACTTAGACTAAAAAGCCCAGTCTGCAGTGAAGCGGCCCAACGCATACTATATCAAGCATCAGGAAGACTCGTTAAAGAAAGAATATCATTTAACAGGAAGACCAAAGCCCAGCTGTATGATAAAATAGATGTGACCCAAAACCAGACCAAATCCACGTTAAGCAATGATCTATTCCAAACACTAGCAAAAGTATCCAAGACAGCAAACTGTAAGTTAGATGAAAGAATTAAATCCACACAGTCAAAGAAATTTAATACCCTCCTGTCTCAGAAACCCCAACAAACCCAGAGAGAAAACCAAAGATCAAACTATATAAAGAAAACGGTGGTCAACTTAAGTTCCAAAACTCTATCTGCTGCCCACAACAGTGTCCTATCGAAAGGCTTACAATTCATTCCAACAACCAACAGAAGTAATAACGATGATTTCATTATCAGCATAGAAAAGGGACTCCAACAACTAGCACCAGGGGGGAATGTAGACTTTCTTCGCCATCAAATATCTCAACTAATAGAGAAGAATAAACCTCAGAGAAAGTAAACAACCCAAGCAGAATCACTGCCAAAAATATTTTTCTTGAACAAGATAATATTTCTTAAAACAAGGAAATAATCCCCCCAGGGGGTGGCTGTTAATGAGATTTCCTCTCGGGTTTTGCACCGTAATAAGGCTGTGTGTACAGTGTGAAGTGGACAATCCATCTTCATATAAGTGAAATACCCTTGAGTACGACATTAAACACCAATCAAACAAAATATATACTTATATGAACTACTTCTATAAAAAAAACTTGTATAAAAACATTTACTTTAAAGGTTAATCAGTATTTCCCCTGTTTCTTATCTGATTTCTCAAATTCATATAATGGTAATTATACTAATAATATTGATCTCAACCGATTGCCAAAAGTTAATTTCCTTCCCTATCAAGTCAAAGCTCCCATTCGTGTTTAACCAGGTTTAATAAAGTAACTTAATGCAGTAATGATAGAATATGGCATTTTATTTAATGGAATCTCATGCTGTTAAAATTAAATTTGAATTAAATTAATTTCGTCATTTTCTGTTTACCATGAACGTACATACTGTACATATAAGGTTTATGAAAATGCTTGTCTATTGAAAATGGAAATGTTAAATGGGAATATATTTTTAATCTTGTATATTCTTATATATGGATTTTACAGGTCTTAAAATGTCAAACAAGTAATATTTAAAATCCACCAACAATGAGCAGTAACAATAATAACATGTAATCCTATAATATTAAAAGTAAATATTACTACAATATAGAGTACATGTACAAAGAGAATGATCATCTTAGGTTAGTCATTTTAAGTTATTATTAACAATATATTGTCTCATTGCTATAACTATTGTTTTTTGAAGTAAAAACATGGAAAAACTAAACAAATATTCAAGTATTAATTTATGCATGCTGTTCCTCATTGAGCATTTGTCATAATAGAGTTACATGTATCTGCTGGCTAAACCTAGTGTCTGAGTCACCAGGCTACAGACTGTATATTCTATGATACATTTTGCAGACAATTCACTACATTAAATCTTTCAACTTTTAAATCTTATTGCAAGTTTCTGGGTATTTCGACAGCTTGGATGCTTAGCCTGCTTATATGTTTATTATATTAAAATTGGCAATAATTCATTGGTCAATTTACTTTTAAGAAATGTTAAGTTACTTCTAATGGGCATTTGTAATTCAATAGGCATTTCTATACAGAGAAACTAGAAAAAAAAATTATCACATATTTGCTTTTGCTTGGTTACATGTATTCAATTCATGGCGGTCAATAATATCATTTAAATCATATTCAATTGGAATGTACATGGATTGATCAATCAAAACAGTGCCATAGGAAATGTGATCTAAAAGGTTATCTTGACGGACAAAATGATAGCCTTGTGCTACATCTGGCTGACGGACGGCATAAGCTTGTAAAGTTTCATCAAAGCACAAGGTATCCAACAGTTCGATTTCAAAATACACGTCAGTGGAATTAATGATGTAGATCTTTCTCAGAGCACCAAACTGTGGTAAGTTATCAATAATTTCAACAAACAGGTAGCTGTGACTCTAACATATTTGGTACCACACACTGTAACATACTTGGATGTGAAAGCATTGACACATGTAAAATTCCCCTGAGCTTCATTGTGTAAAGAGACCAACTGCCTCTTAATATGCCCCAAATCTGATTCAGGCACTGCCTTACATGGGCCGACAACCAACTCTAAATCAAAAAGAGGGTGGCTGCTACTGTCATCACTGATCTCTGATAAACATTCATCATTTTGATAACGACTGGCTAAAGATTTACTTAGATTTATAAAATTTTGCTTTGTTGCCAACTGTTTAAAGTATCTGTGTTTTGCTTCAAATCTCATACATGAATACCGGACTGGGGGGCCATATTGCTTGATTATTGTTGGAAAATGAATCATGTAATGTTGTTTTGGTAAAATAGAACTTGTAAACAGGGATTTAAATTTTTTCAGATGATTTTCTATCCACAATTTCAACAAACTTAATGTTGCCAATGAAATAAGAGGGGACATAAGCACATGGTAAATTGTAAGAAGCTCGGTAATAAATTCTATAAAAACATTATCCATTGATACAAGACCTTTTAGCAAAAGTGGAAATACTTTTGCTAGAACCATCATCTGACTGGCTGTTTGTTTCAAACGTGAATCATCTGATGATAAAACAGTTGACTCAATTTCACATGGCTTGTCTTTTTTGTCAAAATATGAGTAGTCAAAATTCTTGGTCCTATTGTTGATATCTCCCAGATTAACGCTTCCTTGTTCAATCATATGTAGTAGTATAACCGATGGGGGCGTCAGCACACTTTTTCAGAAAGCATTCCCTGGGGTACTCCCCACCCGGAA
>JARFOD010138605.1:0-13270 GCA_031763545.1 Mopalia muscosa
AAGTGGACAATCCGTCATCATATAAGTGAAATACCCTTGAGTATGACGTTAAACACCAATCAAACAAACAAACAAACAAGCCTATCAGAAAACAGAGAATACTGACTCCAAGCCTATCAGAAACCAGAGAATACTGACCCCAAGCCTATCAGAAACCTGAGTATACTGACCCAAGCATACCAGAAACCAGAGAATACTGACCCAAAATCTAAACGCTTTTACAAATAGTGGAATAAACATTTGAAGTTATTTAAAAATCTTATCTGTTTTTCGTAGTTACGACGTCGATTGGAGCAAAATCCAAAACGCAGAAAAGATGAAGCTGTGGCAGTTATCTCCCTTGGTGAACGACAGAAAACTATGATAGAGAAATCTAAACAGGTAACTATATGCAAATATTATCAGGTAGTACTTGGCATGTCAAGTGAGACGTGGTAATTATGGGAACCACTGGAAAATATTTATTGTTTATTGAAATATTGTTCCTGTTTATGGCTGTATTAGAGCAATTGTATATAGAGAAGCTGATTAACCCAAAACTGTAATCTATCATGGATTCTAACTGGATGGATTCTTATTTATTTCAACACAACATCTCTTTTTAGTTTTTATTTCATTATCAGGTAATTTTTTTTTATTAATTTGAATTACTGTAAATGCCTTTATGTTTGCGATGCATTAATTTTCGTGATTTTCGCGGAAATAAATTTTCCCGCGAAAGTTTCAACCAGCAAATGAATATCAATAACATATAATAAGGCTAATAAACTATGATATAAGTAGGTGTTATGTATAATATAAACAATGTCTTTATTTTCTGCAAAGATGCAAGGTGTCAATCCGCGAAGTATACAACCAGTGAAAAGCTGTTTTTCGTAAATCTGCGAAAGTTAATACCCTCAAATATAAAGTCATTCACAGTAATTCGCATTGATAAATTCAAACTTTAGATCATTGAAATAAAAATTTATACCTGTTCTTAACAATATATATTTTTTATTGTATAGGAAGAAAATTTGATTGATTAGAATGCTGACTTTATAACCCAGATGCCCTGGTTCAAGTCCCCAAATTTTCTCTCTTGACAATAAAAATAATATATAATGGTTTGAAGAAAGTTTACTTGTTTGACATGTTGAGAGACATCACAATCATTTAAGGTTCTATTGTTGTTGTTTATTTAACAGAGTGAGTTTGATCGTCACCGGTCTTCAGTTCAGGAAAGAGTGGCTCAAGTTCGTTACGAGAAAACTATGACGATGAGAGATCGGTCACGGAGCCCCAGTAAAACCTTTGAACAAATTAAGGAGGATGCTGAGAGGAAAGGCATTACATTAGATGAAGCCATGAAGCAAGCTGCTAGAGAAATTGAACAAAAACTGAAAGAAGAGAATGATAGTGAGGTAAGGTTATAATGTGTTTAGGTCATGTGTATATTTCCATCTTTGTTTTTAGACATGTACATGTAGCAAGGCTATGTTTTTGGCTATCATGTGGAAATCCTTTCTAGGAGGAAAAGTGGAAATACAGTGACTTGTGGTTGTTTCCCAGTAGCATGCTGCCAGCTGGCTAAGAGCAGTTTTTTTTATGAATGTAGTCTTTACTAGGGGGAGATAAACTTTCCAACAGTATAAAAACACCTTAAATATTATGGTTGTGCTAGTGTCAATTATTGTTGGGACATACCTCCGTCATACAAGTGAAATACCCTTAAGCATGGTGTAAAAAACCGACCTATCAATGCATTGATAATGATATGCTGGAGTTTATGATTTCCTATATGGACCTACATGTATATAATTAACTCTTGAGTTTAAGGATCTTTAATTTCTTTAATAAATTATATCGGAAATAGGGTGTAAAAATGTATTGACATTAGCCGGGTTTGGAGTTATGATGTAACGACAGTAGAATGATGTCCCTTTGCTTAGTAACTGTAACCTTACTTTAGTAAGAAAGGAACAGTCTACAATTTTTAACATGGGTGGCAGGCAATATTGCGAACTACTTTACCAAAATTTCAATTTTAAAGTTATGTAAAAAAAAGGCAAAAAATGACTATTTGCTATTTTCAGGTATAGGCAGACCACCCTACCTCACGCTAAAGTAAAATTCTTTTTGCAGCGGAATGTTACTCTGTTGTCGTAACATCTTTACTCCAATCTCTCATTGTGTTGTATGGTTTCAAAGGGTATGGTTGAAGAATTGTTCAGATCAGCTGCCCAGGATTCCCATACTCAACATGTGAATGCTTTTTTTTAATTTTAAGTCCAAGCTTTACTCTGTTTCTTCCATTGATAATACTGGTACCTTTGTCTTTTTACCTTTACCATTTAATTTTGGAAAATTACTGCTTATGTCAGAGGTATATTCGTGTGTTTACATCTGTTTGATATCTTTCACTCCTCTTTTAGGTGGAGAGTTCTACAGATGGGCTTATGAATGCTAGAAGTAGAGAGGAGATAATGAGGCAAAGACGAGCAGAGAAGAAACAGAAACGCAATCAGTTAACAGTCACACCCGAATAATTGTAAAATTGGGCGTTAAACTGGGTGTGCACGCAAAATTATGAGATAATTTCTTTGTGCACAAAAAAAAAAAAAAAGCATTATGATTTTGCCTATGGAGTAAATCTACTGGGATCAATCTCGAGTCTCCGGCTAATTGGGATAGGGTATATGCTTTACATTTAGATCTCCCCTTGTTTACAATACACCTTGTCTATGTGATAAAGTCATTGTGTATACTATAATCAAACATTATGTCAAGAAAGATATATCAACTGAAGTTGAAGCAATCTACTTTTATGTAAAATATGCTTCACCTCTGTTGAGTGGTTGTCAAGGTACATTCTATAATATACCACCTTATTGATGTTAAATTTGTGTTACAAGAACAGTGTAGCAAAGCTGATTTATCAATAGTTTTGATCTCATTATCTTAACTAAAAATACTTACCAAAGAAACATGTTGATAAAGCAAGATAATGATTAAATATTAACCTCATTTAAATTAATTTAAATTTAAAAAAAAATATATATATAATCTTTGTTATCACAATGGTTACACATTAAGCTAAGATGCTTATGTTGTGTAGACACAATACATATACTTAACCATAATTAATTTATATTTTAACAGTGATAAAAATTCCTGCTGTCGACTGTGCTGAATATGATGCTTACTTTTTAAGTACAACAAACTTAAAAACAATTTTATCATACTTTATACATATAATAAGATTTTGGAATTTATTTGCTTTTGATAAGATGTATGCTGAGATCCACACACCAACAAAAAACATCCCCACAGATATTTAGATTAAATACATTTTTGTGTCTCTTCCAGTATGTTTGAAAGACATATGTTATACCCTTGAGTACGACGTTAAACACCAATCAAACAAACAAACAAACATATTTTTTAATTAATAGTGTTATTTTAATCCCATTTGGATTTTGTTTGTGGATGGTGTCAGATAAAACATGGACTAAAACAAAAATGCAAAGTAAAGATAAGTTTAATAATTTTTAAAATCTTATCTCTCCTGATATATTGTTTTCTATTATTTAACATTTAACACCTATCTGCATATGAAAAATGTTTTTACTTGCGTTTTCATTGCACTTACTGTGATATTTTATTACACATTCCATCCAAAGATATATTTATATTTTATATATATATATTTTAATATTTTATTTGTATGCAATGCTATAGGCTTCTGCTTTATTTTTTATTATTTTGTCACTTTTATAAGAATTTGTGATATATGTACATTGACAGTAAAAGTGGTTTGAACTAAATCAATGACAAAACAGTATTATGTCAATTTTTATATAAACATATATCTATACATTTGTTTTGAGTTTTATACAATATTTCTTGTTTGCAATAAAAAGTTCTTTCAACAAAGTTAATTATCCCCATTCAGAGAAAATTCTCTCACTCTGATTGGTTGGCATGCTATATATGTCAAAAGTTGTACTTCTGTGATATTTCTAATGTTCAATTTATTAACGAAGCAAGTTAACTTAGCAATAGAATGAGTTCTTTCATTTGGATTTTCATTTTTTGGTAATTTCACATGCAAAATTGAAATTTAAGATTTAATAAGATTAAGAATTATGTTGATTCGAAACAACGTTGTTTACTAACAAGTTTGCCAAATTCTTTATATGGTATTTATACTGAGTTTAAATAAACAAACAATTTAAAATCTTTACTCTATCAGTTGTGTCTGTCTTTTGTATCTTGGTTAGCTCATTGATCTATGAACTAGCTTGTGGTGTTGTATGTATTGATAGTAATATACAAAATGACCACATCATTTGTAGAGCTCAGTACAGTTGGGATTGTAAGTGTTTTTGCAAGCTGAACTTGGATGTCAGTCCTTTGAAATCTCATACTTGATTGATGGTTCTGAAAACAGATCATAAAAATTGTATTTGCATTCTATGGCATGTGAGGGACTTTGTTGCATTTCTGGAGATGTTAATATTAAATACATGTAAAAGCATTCATGGTCTCTAAAAAAAATCAAGCTTTCTTTAAGTTTTGTCAAAACTTTGTGCATCTTATATAGGTCTAATAGTCATCATGCAGGTGACTTCATTGGAGGGAACTTCTTGTTGCCCTCTGGTCCCCAGATCTTATGGGCAACACTAAGTTGATCAGCTTGCCCCTACTGCCTTTATACTAGTATTGTGTCTGAGATTGTCATGTTATTTGCCAGTGACACTGAGGGGGGTTTCTTTCACCCATTGGGCTGGCTGCTATCATAGGAGTTATCTAAATAACCTAAAGTATGGTGTAAAACCCAAGCCAAAATATCAAACCAGATCTTCTTGGACACGAAACTCTGATAAAACATGACTGACAAATCAGGAATTTACACGGTTGTGTTAAATTTGTGAGTAAAAACCCCAAAAGACTTCGGTATGTTAAACAGCCCCCTCTATTGGTTGCAATTGTACAAAACTAACAAGTCACCTTGCCACTCATTGAAAGGGGGATAACTTTGTGATCAATTAATTGCCCCATGAGTTGATTGTAGATTTACTCCAAACAATAATAACTGTGGTATTAAACATGTGAAAGCTAAAAGCACAAAAGGTAAAGATAGACTTTAGAAATTTAAATTTGACTAATTGTTTCCTCATGAAATAAAGTTATAATCTTTATGTCTACAACCACAAGGAGCCTGATACAAGAACAAGTAACAAAAAATGTTGAAAATGTAGCACGACAATTGAAGCAAAATGTACATGCATGTCACAATGGTAAAGTAAATTCCCTATTTGCTCTGGGTTGTGTTCCATGTTCAATATCTGGGCATGTCAGCTAAAATACCCTGTTTACTTCTAGCCAAGAACCTCTTTGTTGTTCAGATTATAAAGCCTTTGTTAAGACCTAGTGTCAGTGTAACCTGAACTGACCGTATAGACCCGGACAGCTTATAGTGCATTATTGATGTTTTATTGAGTCTGTGATAGTCAGAAATATTGGCAGACTCTACGCTGAGAATGTACACTTCACCGCCCAATGTATTACCGAGACACCAGTATATTAAACAATAACTCCAACATAGACTGATTACATGTAATATGTTGATTAATCGATTTTATCGCCACAATAAATAAAAAATGTAGATTTGTTTTTCAAACATAAACTCTATGACCTACTGGTTGCTTCGTGGATTAATCTTAAACTATTGTTATTCCTTTGTGATGTCATCTGATGAACAACCCTGTCCATGCAATCATTATCTTAATTTGTGTTATTAGAAAATAAAACCGCAGTGAATAAAACAGATAATATAAATATTTAGCTGCAGAATTAAAATGCTTTGTTTCGTATTAAAATGACATGTATGATTACTATCTAATGTTGCAGGGTTTCCATGATCTGACTCAGTCATCATGTAACAAACTTACTCCTCAGATGTGATGCATGGGCCCCTCTCGCTAAATGTTGTATGACAACAAAATATTGTATGATAAAATTAGGACATCGCATGCAATCTCAATCTTCTTTCATTCTACAAACTGGACTCCAAACTTTGAAAGTCATCAAAAGTTTTGTGAAATCAGTCACTGTCTGACTATAGGTACAAACTGAATGTTACTCTATTTAAGGACTCTACAGCTAGTCAGGAGTACAAAATGCGACTGTTATCTTTTCGTGGCTTTTGCGGGTATTTCTAAAGGATGATTATAGTAACATCATATAAGCTTATATTTAGAAAGCAGAGGATTTCAAGATTCTTAATATAATGTCATATTATGATTCGTTTTACTTTATAATGACAAAAATAAAGAAAACGTCAATTAATTTATTAAAACAGACCCTTGTTTGTAACTTTGATTTTTCTTAGATGGTTTGAGATTTTTTTTCCAAACTTGCATGGATGCGTAGACCGGCATTTTAACTAAAAAACCGTCATAGGGTTTTTATAAATTCAAGTTAGTTTTTGAACAATTGATAAAAATATATGTAAAAAAGATATTTGCTAAATATCTTCAAAACAAAAATCAATATCAAAAAATTGCATGACGATGTTTTAGATAATGGCTTCAAGATTGTCTGTGCCAAATTTCAAAGACTTAGTGCAAATAGTGTACGAGAAATAAAGGATTTCAATCATAAAAATCAAGAAAAATGAAAGCTGAGAAAACAGCCTAAACCTATGTAAATGTTTGAACTGGGGTTTGTTTCAAGATTTCTCCCATAAATTTAATTAAAAGCATGTTTTTTATAATTGAATGCAAAGGCGAAATAGAGTTTTGTCTATTGCTTTAATTTTTTTAGTACATAATTTTAAAACAATGTCTTTAAATGGCAGTTTTAACTCCAAAATCTTACAGACGTCGGCATCACATATTACGTTCACACCTTTGTTAATGACTAACAGTATGAGTCCAATTGGAGGCGTGAGTAGTCCGTATAAATGTGTGTTCTACCACCCATAAACATGTGTTCCCCACGTCTACTGTTCGGCTCAAATACACATCTGTAATTGATCTGTGGACCTTTCGCTAATTGGTTTGTGGTAATAGTCAGCAGGTAGTCAGTCGAGGTGAGATAATCTAGTTAATCTCTTCCGCCCTTCGATATGCATAATTTTTGAAGCACGCATTTTACAATTTAAATCTAAAAAAAACGTTCTAAAATACTACATTTTTTGGTCAAACTTTTTGCATTATCAAGATTATGAAAAGAAGATTTCAAATAGGCAACAAAAAAAAAAATCGAAATTTTACCCCTGACTAGCGGTAGAGTCCTTAATCAATGACGTCACAAACAGATCAGCCTCACATCGCCATTTATCTCCGAGAGTACCAGACCAACAATATTGTTTGTTTCATTGGGGTTTAACGTGGTACTCAATGGTATTCCATTTTAATACATGACGACGGATTGTCCACTTCACACTACTCCTTGTGAACGGTACCGAAGTAGACTCAGACGGCGCATTCGTTAACCACTAAGCCACGGGCTCCTTTCCTGATTGAAGATAAAAACGAGCTCTACCGATTGGAAACCTCATCAGCATATCAAATTTAAGACAAATAGAAACGAAAACACAAACAGAGGATTGATTAATCTATTACATAACAATAAATATACATATAAATTATACAAACACATAATTAAAGTTTTAAACAATCACAATGCTTTATAATACATCTAGATAGTATTGAAATTTATAGAGATAGCCAACGTGTATCACAAGATGTATGGTCCATAAAACTGGCTAACTTCGCTAGGCATTTTATTAGCGTCACAAGTTTACTATAATTTGTTATAACTAGCAACCTTGCTACATACTAGTCTTACATACGTTAATACTTTCAACTTCAGGAAAAAAAAACCAAATAATTTATTTGTAAATTTTTTTGTATATAGATTTTGAGTTGGATTTTATACTTGAAAGATATTTTTTTTAATGAACTGATCAGAAAAAAACAACTGTAAGCAGGCCATATAACGGCCATTTTGGTCATGAAATATTTAACCTGCCCTGCTACCAGACTTTCCAGCAATGGTAGGAGTTAGCGCGAGAAGAGAAGAGTCTGGTTCAAGCCAGACTTATACTACATACCAGCAAGACTGTCCTGGAACATTTTGCCTTCCCCGTTTAATGTTATAAGAACAACTGATCTGACATGAATTATACAAACATGGCAACTTGACCTTGCAGATAAAAACTTTGGACTGTTACAAAGTACTTGTATAATTCTTCAGATATAAAACACCCCATTTGCATTGGAATCAGGTAATCCAAATCCATGTTTAAATTAAAAAACAGAAAAGAATCAGTAATTGGTCGGTGTATAACGCCATACTCAAGGTTATTGCACTTAAATGACAGTGTTAGTCGCCACATCAGCCCAACTATAACATGCGAAGAGCCAGCATTAGAAAATAAAAAAATAAAAGATGTACAAAAAGTGTACATTGTATTAAAATAGGTTTCGAACGAACCTTGGGTGTAGGGACACGGATGAGCAGAGCGGATACCTTATTTTGTTTGGTCAAAGATGTGCAAAAAAAGTGTACATTGTATTACAATAGGCTTTGAACATAATTGTGATGTAAGGATGTAGGGACAGGGTGAGCACAGCGGATACCCTATTTTGTGTGGTCAAATATCATACATGTAGCTTAACATTTAACAAAACGTTTGCAAAATGATCGCTTGCACATCGCATTAACCAAACATCCTGCTAAATCCTTTTACAATTCCTCCTGTTCCAAAACACTGCCACAATTTATCAGCATCATACTTCATATCTAATTCGTTTTCATACTCAATAAACACATATTTTGGATAAATTATATACAGACGTGATTGGGTAAATATACAAAAAGAAATATACAATAGAACCAATTATCATACTAGTGTGTGGGTGTATGTGAGCGTGAATGGTGAAACATAATGTTCCAAAACATACAAGTGTGTGTCTTTACAATGAATTCAGCCCAAGCAATCTTACGAGCAGCCTATCTCTTTTAGTAGAGTAAACTTACAACTCCAATAAAAGATACACATGGATACATGGTGATTCAATATTTTGGTTTATTGTGAATGGTTTTAAAATTAACCGAAATATTGCAAGTTTAAGTTCACTCTACTTTGTGAAAAACATCAGTGGGAATAATGCTATCTGTATCTCTCCTGGCTGTTTTGGATTAATTTTTATTCCTCCATGGCTCAGTATAGACCACACCATAGACTAGGTTAGAACATATTATGCCAAGTCAAAAGGTGCCTTTTTATGAGATAATTCGTTTGTTAGTCCGCTCCATTTGGTTTTCTCCCATTTTTAAGGTCATTTCACTCATATAGAAGCATCTACATGCCAGCTCATTTGGTGAAGAAAATCCCCCTTGGACGCAAAGAAATGTAAGACACATAAACAAACACGCAATGAAACAGCATCTTGTTGTCCCTTTACATTGAGAGAACCAGGGCAACAGGAATATTCCGCCCAAACACCATCTTTTATGAGAGACAAGTGAATATTGTAATATAATTACCACTTTATAAAAGTTTTATCTTGGATTTCATAAAAAATACAAAAAAGGGATCGAGCAAATTTCAGCTATGGAATGGATTAAATTTTGACCATGCAAACTGTACATGGTAGAAGTCAAATAAATGTTAAATTGAGTTCTTACTGAGCCCACAATATTTACATAATTCAAGAGACAGGGCTTTGGTTTACCTTCCTTATTAATAAACCTGCTGAACAAACATACGATTGATATATATTATATAATACATCTATATAGAACAAAGACAATATATCTGTAAGCGCTAGACTGCCTGATAAACTGAAGACTTAAATTGTCATATTCTACAAAACCATACTGATAAATCACACCGCATGAGGGTAGACAAATCTATTAAGTAATGTTTCCGGGGAGTTCATGTTTTAATTTATTCATTACAACCCATATACTGTATATCAGTCTGAAACAATATATCAACAACCATAAACAAATCGATCTCAGAGTACAATTTGGTGGTCACTATATGAACATGGGTGTCAGACAATTTAAAATCAAGGAATCAATTCAGACTCTAGATAAACAATTAAAAAATCTATTTTATAAATGTACAAAAAAGCTGTCCAAATCAGAAACCAAAGAGGTTGGTGACAAGCTGTGGTGTGGCCAGGATCAAATTGATTGGTTTTTTACGCCCCGCTTAAGGGTATTTCCCCTATATGACGGGGGTGTTTTCCAACAATATTTCACACTAGCTCATCTAAGATGTGAAGCTTTTCCATAATGTTTGAATGTTAATTTTCCTCCAGTGCTAAATAAAGACAACTATTCAAAATAGCCAAAGGGCACGAGGATTAGAAGACATCATACTTTTTTCAGGGCTTATCTATAATCCGATATTAGTAAGAGTCTTAGCTTAAAGCAATTAGGCCCAGGTCAATGATCACTTGTATATGATTTTACAACCCTAATTGATGAATATTATACCCTATAACGTCTATAAGTTGGGACACTCTAATTTTGGGACAGGCCACAGAAATAACATGTAAGGCCCCCTGTGGTAAAACCTATTTCTCTGTCCCAACTGCCAGAAGTTATAGGGTATATCTAGTTTTAAATCAGACTGTTTATTGTGGGCAACTTAGGTCAAGACTAGATTACAAAGGAATGTGCCAGTTATCTTTTGGCTTAGCCACAGGAAGCGATTGTACAGAGTTCCATCCCTTGGTGTGTCTTTCACATTGATCTTGCCACTAGGGGGAGATGGCCTCCTTAGGATCCAAGCCTTCTGGTAAAATAACATTTGCTTGTACAGCTTCCTTCTCCAATGCTGCCAATTGTCTGTAATAATAAATATCAGTTGATTTCATTTCAAATTTGTACGCTTCAATGATTCCAATATAACAGTGAACTTAATTCTGCTGATCGAAATTTCTCTTGATATAAATAATTTCAATAGAACTATGGTTGCAGGTCCTTGATGTTTGGGAAACTGGGCCGAAAAGGGTCTTCCCATGGTTCAATCATATTCTTGCGAGAGTCTATAGTGGACAAGACAACTCTTGTATGCTATGCCAGACCATCGCTCATTAATTTCAGCCAATATTTGGGGTGACGTTTGTCACAGACCAGCAAATAAAAGAAGTGCAAAACAAGATGTGTATCTTAGAGTAAATGTCTTGATGAAGGAAGTAGAGTTGATTATATTTTAGAATGCCGATGGTTAAGCAATCTTATTTTTGGAAGACCAATATAAAGGATTCCCAAATTGTTTGCTGTGTGTCTAAATTGGCATTTTGCTACTGATTGGGTCAAATTTTGTCAATTCTGATTACCCATGAAGTTTGTATTAAAAAACAATTTAGCTTTATTTTTTCCCCAAATGCACATTTGCATGTATGTATTTAAAAAAATCAACAATGTAACTGCAAATGTAAATGCAAAATTTAAGACAACTGATTTTAAGGTTATGCCGGAAAAGATTGCAACACAGGTCTGAGTTTGTAAATTACAATTGCAACCAGCTCAGGAATATTTTGCAGATATTCAGTTGATCATACTCAAGGGTATTTCACTTATATGATGAAGGATTGTTCAGTCTTGTGAAATTTAAGCATTAACACAACATACCCGTACATGTATATAGAAACATTTATTATAAGGAAAGAGTTAGAATAAATTTAGAATACCTTCTTAGTTTGGCGACCTTTGACCTCAATTCTTTATCATGTTCTCTTATCTTAACAATTTCCTCCCATGCCTCTTTCTGAGGACTTAAGTCTATCTGGGAGCGTTGGTACAGGCCAGCCCATAGACACTGAAATATATATGGAAAACATGCAGAGTTTAATCATGTGATATAACTAGGATTGTTGGTTTGTTTGTTTGATCGGGGTTTAACGTCATACTCAAGGGTATTTCCCTTGACGACGTGCCAGCCCAATGGGTCAAGGAAACCACCCTCTCGACACCACTGGCAACAAACAAAGACAGTATGGGACAAATACAGGATGACAACAGCACATAAAACAGTCACCACAAACAGATCAGCTTCCTGTTCCCTTTAGCTCTGGGAGCACCAGGGAAACATGAAGCTCCCTCCAACCACCCGCTTTTGACAGTTTTGAGTCAGTTGAGTTTGTGTCAGTTTTGAAGGATTAAATGACTGATTGATGGGTGTTTTACGTCATGCTTAAGGCTATTTCACTCATAAGATGGTGGTGTATTCTAACAATAATTGACACTAGCACAACCAAGATGTGAAGCGTTTCCATAATGTTAGAATGCTAATTTTCCTACAGTGCTAAGAAATATGGTATTGCTACTCTTCAAACAAACTACCCGTAGCCAGAGGGCTCAGGAATGTTCAGTTGATCGATGTTTAAAATGGTCAAAGCCTGTGAATGGAACTTTTTCCAGTAGGGTGTCCTTTGGAAACACATGTAAATAAATAAATGAAAATAATTTCTTCTCTGAATTAAAAAAAGATGTGTATAATCAAAGGATATAGGATGTACTTACCAGACTCTGTGGGGCCACAGACGGCCAAATCACACTGGGGTTTGGATCGTACATGGGGTTAAGATAGCCCTCCAATACCTCTGGTCGATTCAGGAATGACCTATAATAAATACATAGATTGAATTGATTGATTGATTGATAGTATTGATTGATTAATAAATTGTATTATTTGTGTTTTGAGTCCGGTACAAAAGTAAATAATTTATATGACGGTGGTGTGTTTCAACAATTATTGACTCTACCACATCCATAAAATTTTAAGTGCTAATTAAACAGTATTACTACACTCCAAACAAACTGCCCTTAGCCAGAGAGCTCAGATTGTACTGAGTTCAGTTGATATATAACAGTGTAGTCGATGCAGGACACTTTCTATAATTCACTTTCTAGGTTGCTATCCCAAATTTATAAGCGTGACCATAATATTAATGTGTGTTCTGCTAAAAAAAAATTGGAAATTCTTGCTGTCTTACATGCATGGTATAGACAGCTTGGTCATTAACAAGCACTTTGTTTTGCAGTGATATTCAACGAATTTTCATAAAAATTGTGTGGGTGTGGTCTAGCAAATTACAACAGTATCAATACAATGGGACAACATAATGATGTCACATTCTGTTCATAATTATCTTTACACCTTTTAAGATTTATTTGTTTGTTTGATTGGGGTTAAATGTCATACTCAAGGGTATTTCACTTATATGACGACGGACAAAAATACAGAACATCACAA
>JARFOD010138616.1:0-27320 GCA_031763545.1 Mopalia muscosa
GTTTGGGTCAAACTTATTCAGTTCATTTTGGATATTTTCAAAATCGGATGGTTTGGCTAAAATGAGTGTATCATCCATCATGGTTACATGCATGTCACAAGGGGCTTTGTGGGGTGTCGTTTGACCTAAATATCTTTCCGATCGATCAATAGAGACAGTTTTGTTACCAATTGTTACAGCTGTTTGTCTGTCATTGTAGTTATCATACTACGCAACTAACACCAAATTACTGACTTGGTCATACTCATTTTTGATTCTACAATTACTGTCTTTGTTTATATTTGGTATTCTTTAGGACCTCTCCCTCTCTCTCTGATCACTGGTGGCGATATAAACAAATGTTTTATCTATATTTTTTATTATAAAACACTATATTTATACCTGTGTTCTATATTTAACTTATGTCCACATCTCCTACGTTGCAGGTGACGGCTTGGAGTTTCTGCCCGGGGACATGGACACGGGCTCTACACGCGACATAAGATTGTCCATTATAACATGTACGCCTTGGGCAATTAATCTAAATATACTCGTGAACATTTATTGTTTAGGTTCTTCAGCTGCCGCTCATATTTACTTTCGCCGGGAAGGACAATTATTGACTAACATTTTGGAAAAAAAAAAGAGGCAACATCTTTTGCATGAAGATATTCCGACAGTCCATCGGTCTGTAGTTTGAAACTACAAACGAATATTATTATTGCTGACGTTATACAGGTAGGCTTATACATGCCAGTCACTGCTGTATATACAAATTTTCAACTTCGTCGTTACATCCGCCACATTCCTACATGCATGTTGTAGGCATAAGAGACTGGATTTTTTTTTTTGTCTTCGAGCGAATCAGAGACACAGGTTCTCTTGTATTACCTGAAAATGTCTGTTGATATTATTGCAGTACTGTTTCGTCCAGAAGTGAGTACCAAAAAGATGGATTTGTCAATTGTTACTGTGACCAGATTAAAAATCGAACATCTAGAAGAAAAAAACCCACAGTTTTACAACTGATGTATTCTGAAGAAAGTAAGACGATGAAAAGCCACGTGACAAAGTTGTCGTGTTTGTTGTTGGCAAAAACAAACAACAAGAAAACAAAAATTGGACCAGTTTCTTATAAGCACCCTTCTAGGGTAAAAATGTTCAATCATCAAGAGAGAATTATTTTCATGTGGCTTGAAAGGGAGATAAATCTGTCATCTCTCTATTACTGGAAGAGACTATGTACATGGCCGTTGAACCTATATCTCGTGCTATTGTTAGTCAATTGTAGGCCTATAGGTGGCTCTGCCAGTTGCATGGGTGCCAAATTTATCTCCCTTTTAGCCATTGGCGTCCCCCATTATCGTACAAAGATAAACGATCTTTATTCATGTACCTACTGTCATAGCACATATATCGTGTTATTCCGTATTATTCCGTGTCATTCCCACTAAGCTTTCCCTTGATCTCTCATAAAACGAAAACAGATGTCCTCTGTCTTTATCGACAACATATTTCACATATTATTTTGGCGCGCTTAAGTGCAAGCAATTCAGGCCGGGTGCTTGATTGTATAAATATCCGCCATTTAATGCTGGCGATTATGTGCTTAACTCTGAGGGTCGTGGGTTCGATTCCCGGACGGGTTTCCAGCTACAAAAAATTTCTGAACTAGATTCTGTTCAAACTGAGAAGGTGTTATCCCTAAATAGCAAACATAATCGAAACAATTCAGTTGATCAGCCCAAAATGTTATTCTGTTGTACATTTTTGAGTAGGCTATGCCTAGAAGTTAGTTCATTGGAACATTGTATAAAAATGTGCTAGAAGGTAGTGTGTTTTCACGTGTACTCATGTCGGCCGTGGACGTACATTACTTTTCCAAAAGTGAACATTTTTTGCTGTGATTGCTTTGGTATTTCGTTTGTAGGTTCATTCTCCTACGTTAAATACCGTGTTAAAAAGCAACCAGCCAACCATCCAGCCAACGTACCAACCATTCAGTCAATCAGTCAGTCAGTTATTTCAAAACTACACTCATCACTTTAATTCGTTCAGTCGATGTTTACCGGGAAATTTCCTTAATAGTAACCTTATTATTAGAATGGAAGGAATTTACAAAGGACCTTTATTTCTTGTTACAACTCATTTCAATTAAGCTGAGTTGATTCCGTTTGATTAGACAGGGAATCACAGAGTCAGTCTCGTGACGAGAACAACAGATTTGTCTAGTTTAATATGGCCTGTGTTTATACCCAGTACACCTGACTTACTGCCAATTGCAATGGACTGGACGAAATCGTCTCGTTCGACGCCATTGTCTTAGCAATCACTCTTTGTGCCGGGTAGCATCTATCGGAAATCTTACTTGTTCACATTCACGTAGTATCAACTTGGTTTCCGGACGGGGCAATTTGTCCCAACAAAGAAAACTAAAATCATGTTTGGTCATATGAAACTTCAGTGCAATCTTCTCAAGCAAGTAACCGCATTAAGCCCATCCCTTGATCAATGGCCGTATCGTTGGGTGTGAAAAACACTGTTTGATTTTTACCGGGGTTTGTTTGCTCGCTACAGAAGTCTTAATTCTCTCAACTCTGATTCTTCTTGGATCCGACGTGTGCTTCAATTGGCGTTTTCTCCACGCGCTTGCTTAGCCACGGTCGCTCTGATAGACGTCTCCAAACATACCCTTGTCGACTTTTCTAAATGGGCTGGGGTAATCGCAATAATATGCAGATCAAACACAATCCATCTAATGTACACCGAAGAAAGCAGAATCAAGCCGCGGAGGCGATGGCTAAGTCAACAGTAAAGGACTGCAGGCAAACGTTGGTGAGCTACTAATGGTCTACCATAACAACTATCTCAATCGCTTTTATTGTCCGTAATATCTTCGTGTCAACTCAAGAGGCAATATTTGTTTGGGAAAAACCTTTCTATTTATTTCCAACATTATTTTTGCTTAAGAGAATATGCCAATAAAAGTTTACCTTGGTCATATTCCATGCAATTTGTTTGGAAACAAGACGTGAATTATATACACAAACATTATTGATCTAATGAGAGCTTATCATTTCTATAGAATTGTCTTTATCTGTTAATATCACGCAAGGTCGTGTCAAGAAAATTTTCAACTAAATGTTCGCACAGAATATTATTTCAAAAAGACTAAATTATAGTATCTATACAGTGAGTATGCTGCTATATATTTGAAATAAATGAGTATATATAGTCTACCTCTCAACTTGTAGGGCCCTCGGCCGTGGCTTAGTGGTAGTGTGTGCGCTTACTAACTCTACTCCAATTTACCGTTCATGGCATCGAGTCGGGCTGTCTACCAGGTATATGAGTGGTTCACATGATGTGGCTCCGACAATCGCTGGGGTGGCTTTACGAGGTTTCCTCCCGGTTTTCCACCGTAATGAGGCATGGAGCAGTGTGAAGTGGACAATCGGTCGTCATATAAGTTAAATACCCTGGAGTACGACGTTTAACCCCAATCAAACAAACAAACAATCTCAGCTTGTACAAGCCGTTCTGTCACGTGCTCAACATTACGGCCTTTTAGTTGCTGGTATAGCAGCCATGAGACGCCAATGATCTGCACGGTGTCCATGGCTTTAGCAAACACACTGCCTTGTAGCTCCATCCAATATTTCATTTTAATAAGGTTTTTTCTTAAAGCAATTTCAGATCTTAATCGCAATTATTTTAGCCATATATAGTGTATCCGACCAAACATTTCAATGCTTTTTCAAAATTAAATTTCTTATCAGATTTAGGCAAATTTGTAATACTTGTAATACAGTTTGAATAAATATTGCTGAAACGAGGTTAACACTCATTTATAAGAACATATCATTGAAACGTCGTAGGGTAAATTTCTGAAAAGGCCCATGTTTCATGAGAGGAGGTCACCATGGGCCATAAGCCAATGTCGAAGCTAGGATTTGGTTCTAGACTTACCGTCACCAACACACTAGTGGGTTGTGTTCTAGACTTTCTGCCACCTACACCCCAGTTTATTGGGTTCTACACCCACTGCTACCAACACCCCAGTTTATTGGGTTCTACACCCACTGCCATCAACACCCCGATTTGTTGGATTCCAGACCTGCTGTCAACAACACTCCTTAAAGCATTCTAGATCTATTGTCACCAATCAACACTCCTGTATATTGCATTCTACATCTACTGTCATCAACACTCCGATTTGTTGGATTCCAGATCTGTTGTCAACAACACTCCTTGAAGCATTCTAGATCTATTGTCACCAATCAACACTCCTGTATATTGTATTCTACATCTACTGTCATCAACATTCCGGTTTGTTGTATTTTATTGAGTTTATATCCTTATGCTTTGTGTATTATTGTGTCGATATTTATACCTGTTGGTAGTAACGTCTAGATACGGCACACCATTTTAACTAAACGGGCACTTGTTTGGGAGAACGGGGTAATTATGGATTTTACGTCGCTGTGTTCATTACCAGTGGAAATTTTCTTATGTTGTTTTGGTTTTAGATGCATGTCGGTCATCCCAATAGTAATAATTAATACTACGGCGAAAACCAATGTCCGTGTGGAAAAAAACCCTAAAAACTGCTTAAGTAAGTGTCTGCTATTCCCCACTTAAGTACGGGGAATGCCGGACGATCCACGAGGTAACTACGGACAAGGGAAGAAGTATACTATATAGTCCGAAATATACCATACCAATATAATACCATCATGTATTTCTTATTGATTGGTATGAATCATTCCGAACGACGAAAACAAGCTTATAAAGGAAAATAAATTTACTAAAACAATATTTCCATTATTTATATGGATAACACTTTCTTAGTTTGAGCAGATTCTAGTTCAGAAAAGTCCCACCTGGTAATCGAACTAACCACCCTAAGTCAGACATTGAATAGCCAGCAGTATATATGCTGGCCTCTAGTCCTATTACATATGCCGCCGGCGTTTGATTTTTTATCATTTGAGCATTGACAGTACCTTGACGTCCTATCCTTCGATAGAATTTACATAACGGGTTTTCGCACAAAAAACTTTGCGCACCGTGAAAACTACAAAACGAATTTACCGATTTACTCACTTTAAACAGCAAGGCTGTGAAGGTAACGTATTTAACAAACAATTTCTATCCTCAACATTGTATTTTACAGTTTGACAGTGTTTTTGTCCTAGAATCTTGGCATTGCGATAGTTGGAGAGTTGAAGCGAGTGCATCAAAAATCCGGAACCTAACTGGTAAAGATTCTCTGACAAAAACCCTCTCTCTCTGTGGAATTTACCGAAAAATACACTATTGAGGGTAGAAAATAAGTGCTAAATTATTGACTTCACAGCCTGGCAATTTAAAGGGAGTAAATCGCTAAATTCGTTCTGTAGTTTTGTTTTAACGATGTGCAAAGTGTTTGGCACAGAAACCAGTTACAGAAATTTTATCGTAGAAAAGGACGTCGAGGTACTGTCAGTATCCAAACGATAAATATCAAACGTCGAAGGCCTTTTTAAAATGATTAGCTGGCCACGTAACATCGACAGAAATAGATGTTTGAATCTCATTCTTACATAATGGGGCACACAAACTGGACTGTCTCTGGAATGGTCTGTCCTCAGTATAGTGACTATGCATGCGATTTACACTTCATCAGGAACGTGCATATTCATTAATGAAAGTTAGCTGAACTCAAAATTGAATCGTGAAGAGAAATGCTCAAAAACATATATGCCCTTTAGGAACCTCAACCTATTTGTGAACACTGAACTTAACACTAAAACTGCCATAATCGGTAAAGTTTTCGTGTGACCTTTTTTCCCATACTCTGCACTCGATCCAGTCTTTTTTTCGTGGGTGTAGA
Source organism: Mopalia muscosa (assembly GCA_031763545.1). Classification (NCBI taxonomy): domain Eukaryota; kingdom Metazoa; phylum Mollusca; class Polyplacophora; order Chitonida; family Mopaliidae; genus Mopalia; species Mopalia muscosa. The sequence continues at coordinate 5,855 of JARFOD010138616.1, forward strand.
GTTCTTCACTTGCAAAAAAGACATAACCGTCTTTAAGTGACAGACTTTTGTTACCCTTGGTTGGTTTTTGAGACGGGATCCCTAAGCATACAGATTGATCATCTCCTGTAGTAGATACATCACCATTATCAATCTCATTCAGTTGATGATATCATATATGATATATTGTAGCCTACATCCAACATACAATACAAAGACTAAGACATAAGAAACATATGGAAATTTGAATGTGAAGATATGATGGCAATACCGGACATGACAGGGGGTAATGATGGACACCCGTCCGCCTCAACGTATACCCCACATGAGCTTTGAATGTTTGAAATCTAGCTACCATATACATTGTTTGCAGCACACGCATGTGCACTGCGCATATGTAAAGAATGGTTTAAGTTGGATCTATGACCAACACATAATCGGTGTGCATCCTTTATGACTGACAGCAGCTAACCTAATCGGTGATGGCAAATCAGTGATTTATTGGTGTTTTTATCTTTTTTGTCCAGGTATATTTTCTGCAACCGCGCCGTTTGTCAAAAAATTTCTCGCAACACACACGCTAGGTAGGCTATCGACGTGCATTATGTTAAAAACACCCTTATATCGGCAAGTTTGTGAAACACTGGTGTCCGTAATTAACCCGTTCTTTCCTACGGCCACTTTGACTATACATGTATTTGAGTGCATGGATGAGAGACTATAGGAAATTTTAGTTTACAAAAAAGTTCACAAAAAACCTCTTAAATGAGGTAGAAACGTTGTGACCAATAAAACCAAGAAGTTGTTTATCCATAAGGAATTCCTACTTGTTATTAATAAAACTGTTGGCTGAGCTGATGAACTGAATTTGTCGGAAAACTACATGACTAGTTATGGTATTTCTTATCTGCAGAAGTTAACCAAGAACACGTGTGTGTGGATGGGCAAGAATCTAACAACCGGTACTCCTTTTGTTTCCATCATATCAAGCGGGCATGTAATGGGTCAATGGGAATATCTTTCAATACTAATTTGTGTAAGACTTTATGCAGGCATTACTTGAGTATAAAATAGCTCTGGTTGACTTTACCCGTATATTTGTCCACATATATGCAGGCGTACTACAGAGCACCTTGGTGGGCAAAGTTAATGTCTAGAGATGAAACCACGTAATTGCAGTATAATTATGTGTATGTCGGTCGTGTAAATGCCCCGTTTGATACGTGAGACCACCATTATCTTTAATTTCACCACCGTTTATAGAATGCGGGAACTTGAAGTAGTTGATTAGTTGTGATTATTGGCAATAGTAGTTGATAAGACAAGAGAACTCTGTATTAAATAACGCTCTCTGTAATAGAACGACGACCAAATCGTAATTTGGCAGAACTGCTCTCACATTTTACTTTTGATTTGTATCACCGGTAGTTATTCTCATTTTTCAACATCATAATGTGGGTAGAGGCAATTAAAGTGCTTTCCAGTTTTTCCTAATGTCCGTTGATGTGTTTTCACAAGCATATTGTGTTGCCGACCACCATTACTAGCCGCCATATTGGATTTCAATTTCGACCCCTATGACCTCTCTGTAATTTACAAAGCGCCACATAGCCATATTTTCCAGTTGGTTCGATTTGTTGTAAAAAAAACCTTTGTCTTTCAAAGGCCTATGCATGCATAAAGTATAATTGGATATGATGATTGTCTATGGAAACAAATCCACATGGTGGGTGGGTCAACATACTCTATTAGACCATGGATTTAAGAGGTATTGGGGGGAATAAACTTACATTCTTATCGTATTGGATTCTATCTGATCTGATGTACTTTATGTTATTCAGAAAATATTTAGCTGGTTTCACATCAGCGTATTATACTGGGCAAAAGAATTAACAGGGTATGTTTTTTTCAAATCACATATTACTACAGTATGACAATAATCGTTGGATATAGCACTGGGTCTAAAAAGAGGCATACAGCTTTTAGGGGTAATTGTCTCATGTTTTATGGTCTACTTTTAAAGTATTTTCCTTTTCAATGAATATATTGTGAATTGTATCATTTACTGTATGGACAACGAGGGTTAACTTTAAGCCATGCCGCCGGCTGCAGTAACCCATATATATCCCTTGAAAGGTTACCATTAAATAAACTTAACTATGGCATCGACTTATCGTTTCTTTATTTTATAAAATAACCTGACGGTTACAGATATATGCCTACCTATGACTACTGGCAGCTGACATATTGGGCGTGGACAACCCTGTCCATGACTCCCACGACTTATACTTTTGTATTTCGGGTTAATAACATGTGAACTGTCAGCTGTTAAACAGTCAACTCTATAGGTCTCGTGAAGTAGGCACCTATTCTGAAAAGAAAGATATTTGATTGGTCATTATTTGTGGAGTTCTTCTGTTACATGATAAAAGTACCAAGACATGGCCGCGCTGATAAATTCAACTGTAGTTTAAACATTACCCAATGTTTAAGATCCAATAATGAAATTGATATTGTTCGATTAGAAAATTAGAGCGCATAATTCAACACAAGAAATAATGCATGTTTTATCTATATGCATTTTATTGCAGAAAGGAGTATCGCTTAAATGTTATAGTAAGAAAAAATGTATGCCACATATCATTTTACTTGAAATACATACATGAAAAAACCCGCACATATAAACCAACAATATTACATGACATTTTACATATACAAAGGGTTGTATCGGACTTCTTGGTGGATATACAGCGGTTGCCCATATCAACATAAATAAAAGAATATTTAAACTTACTTTGGTGCGTATTTCAATGCAAAATTTTCTTTCTTTTTAGATTGAAATACAATAAGCAATACTTCCGGTTTTAGCCTATAGAGAATAATCTCATCAATTATCCCACAAACTTTCACTGATATCTACCGTCCTGCAGGCGGGTATATATACAAATATAATCATAATAGAATACAGATATTACAAGCTGAAATAAGTATGCGGTTAATGAATTCTTTCTTTATCTTGTTACAGGATGATTTCAAAAGGAATTTTAACATGAAATACACAGTGTCAGAATTGTGTTTTTGTGTATCTGCTACTAGAGTGTTCGGCCTATAACCTTTGAATCTTTAAACCCTGTTCGAATCCAGGTGGAGGCAAGCCAATGTTTCTCTCTGCATTTAATCAAAATATACACTATAGGCGTATCCTGTATAATTCATTTCTTCAGTAACAACTTAAATTAAATGGGAACTAATTCATATAAGGTATAGGCCTATAGTCGCTTTGTTTATACAGAATAAAGCACTAAAAACATGGGACATTTTAAGATCAGTGATGCTGGAATTTTATCGCAGAAATATATTTTTATATACATACCCTTATTTTTGTAGATATAAGTTTATTCTCAAGCGGGTTGGTTTGTAACGATCTTTATATTTATTAGTTAACAGCTGTCCTGCTATCTTTGTTATTCTTGTCAACTCGCCCGTGCACATAAGATTAACATATAAGAAGAATGGGGAGCTGTACATTGCTGTGTTTTCCTTATAGATGGCGATCAGTGGATGGATATAGACCCTTCATACCAGTAGGTTAACATATATCGAGTTGGTGTTGTATTTAGGCTGGCTATACCTAAATATGGAGAACTTACTAGTAATGAGCGATATTATTTATTTCTTTATTTTCTTTCTTTCTTTATAAATTGATTGATTTGTTTGACGGTTGATGTTTTACGTCATACTTAAGGGTATTTAACTTTTACGACAGCGATGTATTATTAAACAGCAAACTCACACCAATACCAACATAAAATGTGAAGTGTTTTGCTGTGTTGGAAAATAAATGTGCTTAAATTGATACAGTTAGTAAGGCTTGCTTAAACCTTATTCTGCACTTTAATAGCCAGAAGGCGAATATCTACATTTGCTTATGTCTGCATTTTCTATTCCTCAAAGTTATTGTTTTAACTTTTACAAATAACTTAGTCACTTTGTTAATTCGTGGTACTCATACTTTTTTTAATTAATTTTAAAAAAATTGTTTTTGAGGGACCATGTCACTACAAAAGTATTGTTTAATGGTGGCTTTATTTAAATGAATTATAATAATAAGGAATCATATTTCTGGCTGCCCAAGATGATTCAGGAAGCACCTGGGGCCCGTATATTTAAAACTGAATTATTATCAAATGACAGCTTTGTCCTTTGTGTTTAGAAGAGGGTTTTTTCTCTCATAGTAAATGTACTTATTTAATGCGTTCAATTCAAAGATTAATGTATATAGGCCTACTGATTTTTAAAAAAAAATCTGACTTCTGATGAGAAACCCGTCATTAATGCGCACAGTTAATTCGATGCATCTATTTGATAATTGCTTTCTGCCACTCCAATTATAAATGTTTATATCCCATGACAAATGATCATATTAAATCCTATACAGTATGTGTCCATTTTTTTATCACTACAATCAGAATAGATAATAATAACCAGAGACATATCCATTACGAGCAATCATTACATGTTATTCGTGTTTTTATATTTGCTACAAAACAAAGTATATATAACCTTTTTAGGCGCTTACTTTCTACAAAGTGACATTTTAGTTTTCAGTTAAAGATATAATAATATATAGCTAAAAGAAAATGACTACTGAATGCATCCGTCTATACGCCAAAAATAACATTGGTATTTGTGTTTGACGACAAGAATTGTACTGATCACCCTACAGGGATATATAAACAGCACAGTACTTGTGAGAGCCCCTTTTCTAATATTACATGCACAAAACCATTGCACATATATTGCGTATTCTCCTCAGAAAAACAGGAAACATTATTATCGGCGAGTGTTTACTCACACATTAGAAATAATAATCGTATATCGAGTTCTTATATATGTATATCATAAAACTGCATGGTAGCCTACCTTTAAATAAGGCTGCGAGGATAGACACCCCACACATAATTTTCAGCCCCTTCACCACAAGTTTGGACTGACACATTCCAACCTTTGTCGGCAAATTACATAAACTGGCGAGATACTTTATAATGTGATCATCACTTAACTAGTTCTCTAGAAACGAAATTCCACCAATTCCTTGGACATTTCGGATGCTTGACTCGAACCAAGGTCGGCATCTTACACAAACTGGCTAGATATATTGCCATCATTGGCGTTTCTGATTTTAAATCTCTAAAATATAGTTGTATTTAAAACAGTCCCCATTAAAAGAGTAAGAATTCTGAAGCCACAGGAGAAGGGAAATACTCGTTTAAATTCGGAATGATTGTCCTTCGTTATAGAGGTCGATCTCTCTCTCTCTCTCTTGTGGAGTTAAGGAAACACTAACCTGCACAAAGCGATGCCAAGATCTGAAGCAGCGATTATGTATTACAAAAAACACTGCTTTATATTTTCTGTTAACATTATAATGGAGCATCATATAAGGTTTAACTGATGGCGGTTTGTCAGGTGCGAACTTCTCTTTTCAATTAGCCAAAGAAACCCCAGAATCTGTTGTAAATGTTCTAATTTCTACCCCAGAACAACTTTAATAATCAATGTTGTAACTGATTCGTGTTTTGTTCACTATTAGCAGCTCCTATATATAGTGGGTGGTTTAGACGGAGCTTCCTGTTGCCCTGGTGCTCTCATACCTTAGTGGCAACACGAAGTCGATATGTTTTTGATTGCGGTATGGCGTCTAGGGATTGTCTTGTTGGCTATGACGTGATTTCCTTGACCATATGGTCGCTATTCGTCTTGTGTGTGAAATAAAGAGCGCCGTTAAACCTCCATCAAACAAACAAACGAATTCTTTAATATACAGATCACTCGCAAAAATTCGTACAATCCTTTATTCTTGGGGCTGTCGTCCGCTAACGTTGGCGTATAATCTTGGGGTTTGGACTGTTAACAGACTTTTAAGCAGGATAATTATATTTTAAAAAATGAAATATGCCTCGAGTTGGGCCTATATATATAAACTGCAATAAACACATTGAAACCAAAACATGTGGCACTGAATTCTGAATATCTAAACAACATTGCGTCATGTGTCGAAACTTTAAATGCATGGACAGAAATAGTTTGTAGAAGTGGGCGATTACACGTTTCTTTTTAACTACTCTGCAACTCTGACATCAACTTGTTAAGTTACATGTATTTACTAGTTTATACCAGCACTCTTGAGTCTTTTTATCTATGTAGATTGTTCGCTTCAAAACTGGGGGATCTACCTATTCCAAACCAAACCTTGAAACAAGACAGTTCATCAGGTCAAAATAAACCGATAATATGTAAAAAAAATAAAGCATGTGAATAAATGAAGAAAACATTTCACTGTTTTTATGATACTGTAAAAAAAAAAAAAAAAAAAACACTTATACCTTTGTGCTATCGGAATGTTCTGTTTGTATTATCAAAGTAGAATTCGGATCTTTAAAAGTACAGTAAGACAACTGAAACGAGGAATAAATCTTATTCAGATGTTACTCCAAAAATTTGAAAGTGGCGTCCTATAGCATAGACATGTTGCCATCATCTCGTTCGTACCGAATTAACATATATTTTGTTATAGTGGAATTTTTAGTTCAAGGCTAAAATTCGATAAAATTTACATTTATTTATTCATCTATTAAACAAGTCACACTAAATAATTTCTTGATAGAATGACAAACCAATCATTAAAATGGATTTGTGAAAGTATTTATTGAATGATGCTTCACATTTTGAAGACAATTACAATGCGGCACAGAAAGTCACAAAACAAGTATATAATATGTTAGTAATAGTACAACACGCACTAAAAGTTTATGAACACTCTAAGAGTCTGGAAGGCACGTGTTTTCCCTATTCGGAAGACGCAATCTTTGGCTGAAGGAAATCGCCATGCATAAAGCGGAAGTTTTGGCGACGCGCTTGTGTAGCGGCGTAAGTGATCATTGTGGAAGTTTTGAAGGGTTCCAGCGATCACGAAATGTAGGAGAAGGGAGGTTTAATGTTCTCAAGTATTAAGAGCAGTTGGGTTAAATTCCAAAGAAGCCTATTTGATATATTTTCAATCCGTACCCGCATTTATTTATGAAATAAAACGGAAAACCTTCTGAATGGGTTTTATTTATGCAAAACTTAATATAGACAAAATCTTTCCGCCCATAGTTGAACCCTTTGCCAGGAAGGGCCCACCAAGTAGTCCATGTTTAACGGTCCACGTGCATAGAGAGGGACCGGAAAATTTTGTATAGACTACACAATTCACCACATCACACTTATAATTTAAATTATTATTCAAGTAGGATAATCAAGGCATATTACTGTGTCACGTTGGTAAGATTTGTCTTGCAAATAAACACATTCGAAGAAGCAACACTATTAGGGTATTTAATGTTTCTCCTTGTCTTTTAAGTACAGATATTTTTTAGCTGGCACCTTTGCTGACAAATCTTTCGCTTGAAAAGTGTGAATCTGTAACCGAAGTATAAATAACATTTTCCAAGTTGTTTTTAGCCAGCTGAGCCGGAAAAATGAAACTGAACGTTATATTTTTCGTCGTAGAAATAAATCTTTGTTTGTGGTTAATCTGTCTCGGAGAAAGCAGCATATGCCATTCCCGAGTCTCCTCGATGACAGCTTACCGCCCGTGGAGAGTTCACGTCGCTCTGTCCACCTAGTCCACAGACAGGACTTAAGATATAGGATTTCAACTTTTCTACTTAATCTTCTAGAAATGGCTATCAAGTCTAACAAATTATTTATTGGCATAATTTCAGACGACCCTCGAGAACTTCACTAATATAACGTTACATCAAAAGTAATAAATGTGTTTTTCTGAAAATATGACAGACTTACAGCGAAGTATTACAAATCTTCTATATGGAGTTTTTATGTTGTTTTACACTTTAACATTTTAACCTTTTTATTCGTATGTTTGTTCTTTTCTCATTGATGTTCGTTCGTTGTTTCATTCCTTCATTTATTTCTTCTTTCGTTTGTGTCTCCGTTCCCGTCTTCGTTCCTTGTTGTTTCCTTTTGTCTAATATTTCTATCCCATAATCAAATTATTCTTGCCAACACTCTTTGGTGTATTATGTAAACACGTTAACGTAATCTATCTTAAAGAATAATCATTTATTATGGGGGTTTTCCGAACAATAGATTTTTCATCAGTGACTTGACATAAAGGATGGGTTAAGTTCTGATTTATCGAGGTAAGCCCCACGGTCTCAATAATTTCACGATTTACCGATTGGCTTCACTCGGATTCCTTTTAATAGTGCTATCATAATAGATTACAATATCACGTAAGCTGAGAATGCATTTCATTTAATCGGGGCGAATTAATCTATAGCTTAACCCGATACGACAATCAACTCTCGCAAATGTTGTAGTTGGAAAGTGAAACAAACAATAGATTTGTGGTAGGATTGTGATGTATATGGTGAAAGTATAGAATTTCTAAAGGCATTGATAGATTGAAGATCAACAGAGATCTTCCGAGATCTGATCTGCCCGTCTTATATTGCTATTAGTTATAATGGAGAAATATCGTCCTCGGCTATTAACGTGTATTTATCGTCTTTTATCAGTGTTTATTTAACACTTCTTCGTGTTATAATGGAAAAATACCTTTTAGTAAGGCGCCGTGCTGTGACGTCTCAAATGTCCATAGCACTAATATCGCGATTTCCTTTCGAGAAAATCTCGAAAAGCAAACACTGTCACGAGTAATGCATTCAACAATTATTTATTTCTATTTATGTAGTCTAGATTAGATATTCAATTATACTTTTGTATCTTAATGAGCATGCGTGCTATGTGTATAACAAATAAGCCCATCTGCAGAGTATTTAAACATGTGACATTTCCCCAACATGCCCAAGACTTTATTTTGAGCAACTGCCGCTTCCGATATGCAGTCTAACTCATAGCCAATTATAGATTACAAAATGCCATTGAAACGTTCCTCATCAGATAAATTCAGTAGATCCCATGTCTGACCCTAACCTTTACACTTCAAACTAGTTACTGTTAAATTGACCAAACACATCCTTCTGGTCATGTAAATATTGAAACTAATATATACATAGTGCTTCAAAATCTGACTTGGAAAGCAAAACTCGACGAAAGCGACAAATTTGACTCGCTATAGCACACATTTACTGGCGAGAAAAAAAAAAACCGTATGACAAGAGATACGAATCCTCTCGCCAAGCATATAGTATGTATTTTCTCTCTATGAAACGTATTCTCTATACATACCTGCTATGTCCTTGAATGACCTTGTTTACGACTCCTATTTTATTTAAAAAGTGCGCGAGGGGTTAAAAGCTATGACGCAACAGTGCAACAGAAGGCGATCTGCTGTTTCTTTTTTGTGCCTTGTTTTTGTCCTGAATTATCACTGTGCTCTCTGGATACGGACACTGCTTGCTTTTATTTTCGTATGTATGCTTTCCGGCAGGTGGCCACTTCACACAAATCAAAGTTTAAAAATGTGGATTTACCTATACATCTATTCGAAACAAGATATGAAGTTCTTAATATAATACGGTTTAATATATACAAAAACATATACTTAAATATAGCCCATACTATTATAACTCAAGCAGTAATACTAAGTCATCAGTTGTTACATTATCATAAAGGGCAATTTATTAACAAAAACAATTGTTTTATTAGATACATGAAATAACAAGTTTCTGTAGGCAGAATCTCCGATGAATCCGTCGTCCTATCGCCTTGAAGCCAATTGTATTTCATTTCAAATAAAAATGTCCATGATTCACTTGCTATAAATGCTTTTAGAATAAAGCGGCGACACTGAGTATCTATTGACAAAGCAATCGTTGTCTAAGCTATGGAGAAACTCTCTAAAGGATGCTTTCTGGAAATCATCCATTCTCACAAACGGCAATACAGGACTTTGGAAACCACTTCAAATTTGACAAGTACGTTCGTCTGAGTTAGCATTTCCGTCTTAGATTCAGCCACTCCGGTACTAATTTTTTCTCCTCCTTTAGCAACTGAGGGATCATAAAATGATTTGGAAACAGGCTATTTGTTTCTTCACGCCAACATACTATTAACCATACCGTGCCTATCTACGCAATCATTTCAACACCAGCATAATTTCTATAATTGAAATCTAGTATTCAGGCAAATATTTAAAAAAAAACAACAATGAGACTATGCTTTCCCAAACAGAACAAACGCACAAAGAGGAAAGCCTTTTGTTTTCAGTGAACTCCAAATAAGGATTTCTGAATACTAGGAATGGTATAATGAGGAGTCGGTACGAGGTGTCTGTGGACATCATGAAGGTATTCAAGGACTTTACGGTCGTGTCTGTTCATATTACATTCAGGCATCTTCCAGAACAGGGTACTGTAAAGCAGCGTGTTGTACGTGCCTTTCTTCAGTTCTTTCACTCCCTTCAGCAGATGTATCGATTATATATTGCGTTAAACGGCTAATGGAGAAAGAAATCGTTTCATGAAATATGCTAAGCTAGTTTTGCCATAACTGTGTTATTCCGAGATCCGCGGTTGACGTCGAGTGCGAAAACGTGATCGCTAATTGCGACCAGAAAAAGAAACGATTGGCGTTTCCTTTTAAATTAAGATAACTCCATTGTGGGAGAATTGTGTATTTGTTTTATCGATGGATACCACGAGTCAATTACTTCCATTTAAAGGTTACAATAAGGTCCCCGGCTTCTTTGTCAACGAACAAAATAACAAGGAATCTTTTGTAGCCTAAATTTTGTTCGGCAAACTTTTATTTACCGTCAATGCGGTTTGTGTCTTGTGAAAGCTTAAGACAATTCCCCTTAAATGGGCGACAAGAGAGTCTATTTGAGGTTCTGACTAGGCATTACACTCGCTCAATAACATCAGCTCGGAGCAGCCAAATGGATGTGAATATATATCTTCAAGGGTGGGGTTTTTGTTAGCGGGACGTGACTTGAGCTTTGGGTCTGAATCTTTAAGGATTGTTGCCAGAGTGTTCACATTCTCCCACCAAGAACTCAGTCGAAGGTTACGTTGTAGCGAAGTCAATTTCCTTTTACACTCTGCTGCTATGGTTGTCTATTGAGTATGATATTCCTGACTGGTCGATTGTCTTTTCTAAAAGCTCTCAAGGGTATACACAATTATTGTTATGTGGTATACCAGTGCTACATCTCCACTTACAATTTTAATGCTCTCTTGTAATCGACTTGCATAAAGTCAGTCTAGTGCAATTTTTTAAATTGTCAGACAAATGGGTGTCTGACAGAGAGAGATTTCCCCCTATCTTTTACAGGCTCAATTTAACAAAGAATTTAAATTATTTAACACTGATTTTGTCTGACAATTAATTGTAAATTTCATAGATGGCTTTGGAGGTTCTTCAGAAGGGAAAACAGTTTGGCTGACGAGGTATGTTGAAAGCGACACTGAACTGGAGTTAAAACTTTTTCCTTTAATACGATTTTCTCTATTTTCTTAAAATATAAACTTTGTTTGCCACAAGTAAAATTTTTATCTTTTTGTCATGGCGGGTGTTTCTACCATTAATTGTGACGAAGGGTCAGAGTTCCACGTGGAATCTTGAGAGAAACCTGTAGAAGCAGCTGTATCGAATGAATGTCAAAGTTATTTCGGTGCATTCGCCAAAGGTCACGGTTGCTTTGGTCGAAATGCTGTGGATGGTTATTATCATGATGAGTAATTGTAAAGGGTTAAACAGATACCATAAATCGAGGTAGCAACAATATTCACATTAATCGCCAATAGCTTGTCTTCATATGGCAAGACAGCTTGATATGGCACAATGCATTTTTCCATACCAATGGTCGTCAAACTGGATGGGGTTGTTGAACCGGCACTTAGGGCACAATAGATCAATTGAAATTAATCCGTGTCGCATTTTATGGACCCTCCTGTGTACTGGTGACATTTTTCAACTTTTACAATAACTCTGTGCTAAGGTCACGTGTCTGACCGGGGGTTTGGCACAGTTTCTAGCCAGAGGATGGAAGCACCAGCCGTCCTTGATACAAGACCACTAAAGCATGTCCTTATTCATTCGCTTGAGCTTTCGCCGTGAGACTTCCATTGTAAGGCTAGAAATGCTATAGAGGCTCGGATACCGAATAGTCCACCAGCGACACCTCATTTCAAAGACAAGTACATTGACGCCTAAGTCGAGCGATTAATACAGCGGCTTCCCCAAGCTTGCATTTCTTCCAAAATAATCACGATTTATCGGGAATTAACAATTATGACGGGTTTGGTCCCATCGGGATAAAATTGAAATTCTTCCCAGTGCCCAGAAACTCCATCGCGTCTCCTTTAGATGATAGTGAAGATAAAGCCGCGCTCAAATTTGCGATAACAAACTTTGAGATCTTAGTGAGGGAGTCTCTGGCAAACCATTACACGCTAATCCGTCTATCAGCGTTCACATTTAAGAATACGGCATAAAATGTCTTCCCCCAAAGCGCCTTAATACTCTGCCAATCTTTAAACTTCTCTCGGTTTAATTAGAATTAAGAGATTTTGACCGTTCCTTTTTAAGAGCTTGTCCACGTTACTGACTCCCAAGACAAATTAAGAGAGAAGATAGGCGGATGTAATTGGCTTGTCCGCAATGAGACCGATGTTCTATAGACGCTTAACTGTATTAGTCGAAATTGAGTTCGGAATGCGGGAACGGCTTATTGGCGACACGATGACATTTAAGGGGAATTTGACGGTTATTGTCACAGGCTGTCTTAGTCTAACGAAGACGTTTTATCAGGCAATGAGCACTCCGGGGATTCTCAGTAAAACGATTTCTCGATTTTATAGACGTTTCTGAATGGAAAACGGACTGAGATCCTTGAATATTAAATAAAAGACAAAAAATAATATAGGTAATTACTTTAGAGAAGAAAATAATAATTTGCATATGCACTTTAAATTAACATTGTACTCCAATGAGTGATAAACCAAAAAAACAACGATGTAATAATTAATTAGTTTTGCTCTACTTCAAAGGCTCATCTATTTTTTGTGAAATGCCCCCGTGAACAGACAGAAAGTATTAAATTCCAGTGGAATTATCCACATCATTATAGATCAGATTTCAATTTGAACATCAGGGCGAAAAGTTTTCCAGAAAAAGTAATGGCAGCTTTGAACAAGGCCTATATTATATGCATTAGATTGATTGATTGATTGATTGATTGGTGTTTTACGCCGTGTTTAAAGGTATATCTATGACGGCGGTGTATTCCAACAACAATTGACACTATGCAGCACAACCAAGATGTGAAGCGTTTCCATAAGGTTGGAAAGTTAATTTTCCTTCAGTGCTAAGTAAAGATAGCATTGCTACTCTTCAAACAAACTGCCCTTTAGCCACAGGGCTAGATGCATTGGAAGCAGAAATTGTGTTTGAGGAACTTCCATATTCACGTCAAGTGTATGTACTTGGTCAACAGTTTCAGCTTATAACTATACCCTTGTTAAATATTTAGTATATTTATTATTAGCTTATTACTAATTGTTTTTGATTTAGTACATGGTTGCAAATAGCAATCGGTCTTTTTTTTTTAAATCATTATCGTCGTGGTTTTCCCCCATGTTCGGGCTGTCATTTACTGGCAGGTAAAATTTCTGATCTAATTGTAACTTTTTTGGCTTAAGTTGTCGATATTCACACTCCTTGACCTCGGTCTATAGGCACTACACAAGATTAATTTTATAAACACAACTCAGTAAAACTTCTAATCGTGAACATCGATAAGTGAAGGCCTAGTCTATCCCACCCCAACACACATACAGCCCAAGGGTAGGGGGCTGTGTGGACGCTGCCAACGATATGCCCCCCTGACTAACAAGTGACTTCTATCCAAAATCCAATCAACACGGGGAAAGGGGGAATTAGAAAGAAATGCAAATGTTAACTGTAGGTTGACTAACAGAACGCATACAGTGGATCAACTATACCACTGCTGTTAAATAGCCTTCGTTCAAGATTTTTTTGCACGTGGCATAAGTAAGCCATGCACGTGCGATGAACAAAAGGACATTCATCATCTCCAATCACTTTGATTACGTGTTGGTTACGGTGGCTGCTTCCATTTCCTCTCCAAGTTTTTTTAATCAAACTTATTTTCTCCGAGCGAATTCTCGACAGGTACAACCTCTTACCTCGCCAGAGTCCTCCAGTAAATCGCCAGTTCTTTATCCCGTGCACGCGGCGTGTCGCCCGTTTTTTCTCCCCAAGAACTTGACGTGTCTCAACCCTACCGTCTCCCACATGTCTGAAAAAATTAAATTCTTTGTGTTTAATTCCTAAGCGCTTTCTGACACACACTCAATTAACTTTTTTACCAGGGTGTGGTTAGATTAGTCGGATATCCTTCCAACCTTCGCCTTCGGCACCCAAAATATCTCCCCAAGTTCTAGGAACGTTTACCTGTAACTCGGCCTCGGTGATCCAAAGGTTATTTCATGCTAATGTCAATCCGAAAATGTATACATTGGTAGGTTTTTCATCACAAATAAAAACAAGCATTAAACCATAACAACAAACAAACAAAAAACAATTAAACATTGGCGGGGACGATTTGGCGACGCGTACATAACGTTCCTGTTGGTGTCCTTTGTTTCCCAGCGATATGTACAATGTAAATGGTCACACCTAGGCGATTCCTGTGGAGTCTTTGCTGTTAAAAAGCTCCATCACTAGCTCTATTAATGAGCTCAGTCATGAAATACCACTCTGTTCGATTATGCTCAGGTTTCATCCAAAACTAGTGTGGAATTAAAAATAAGCTAATTAAGGTGTTTTTAAAGTACGAAAAGTGGACAAAAGTGGCGACATGATCAAGCACCAAGTTAACTGTCTCCTAAGTGATATAAACATTACGTTAATGATTCAAGTTACCCTTTGTCAAACGGGTACCGTATCATACTCATTCCCTTAAACCGGTGAAATAAAATAGTAAAACTGTTAGTTGATATAGCTTGTTTTAGCGGCATTCACATGGTTACTTAACTATACTCAATGAATATATCATTTGAAAATCCAGAATAATTACTTTGTTCTATAAGCTAAGATATCAATGTGGTTACGAGGTAGATTGTCAGTTCAGTTTTCATTGGTCAAATGTGAGAGTTAATGAAGGCCTACAATAATTAGACAGTATGTGTTAGGTCATTGATTTTCAAAGAAAATTCCTCGAAGTGCCAGACAATGTATTTGGATTGGCGCAGACAAGTGGTCAGTAAGAAATCGATAATTTACCAAGGTACTTGAGGTTGTTGTCAGCGGTCACGAAATGGTTCTATGTTATAAAGCTCTATTAGCTACTGATATTGAAAATTATGTAACCATCGCTTGGTTGACGTAGTATATCCAGTATGTATCAACATAGAAACTGTTATTAAGGAAAGTTTGACCATAGTGTCGGTTATACATACTGAAATCAAATCTTTGCGATAATCAATCAATATTCGATGTATGACCGCATCGAGTCTCTCAAAAGTGATGTTGTCCCAACTCATATCGTATAATGAGGATCAAACATAAAGAATCAATGCTTCAACGAATGCTTATTACAAAAATTAATTGATCTTAACAAATTTATTTTATTGTTCGTGCGATTTCGTTAGAAATCACACTTGCAATAAGACCTGACATGCATTGTCTGTAGCAGGGTCAGTCGATTTCAAAGGATGCGACTATGTCGGTCATTCCTCGTCACAAAACATACATTGTTTGCCAAGATGAAGACCATTGTACGTTGTTGACAACTGATATAACTGGTCGGGATATCCTTGATATAATATAAACGGGTGATATATATCTGCTAATTAGTGGCGTTCAATAAAGTAGGAAAAACTCGAAATATTCATTATATTTTAATGCTTATATTTATTTTTTGCAGCCCATTTTACTAAAGCTGTTGTCTTGTTAGTTGACTGGTTAAATAACTGTTGATGTTGAAAGCTTTTTACAGTAATTAAATTTGTTTAATTGACTGTTTATGATGATGCCTTATCTTATGACTGGAATTGTATTTGAAAAGATACTCTATTAAATTTATATTCTCTAAAATAAAGTGTAGCCTAATTATACATTTTTATCACCCCAGAATAATCTATATCAAATTTAAAACAAATTGGTGGTTGATTTATAAACAGGAGGGCCTAAAATTATAGACGCCGTGTTTGTCAAATGGGTTATTTTGTTTTTGATAAATGTACAGGTGTCGTCAGTAGATAACAGTATAATTTCCTATAATGACAACTTCGGAACACCGTGAACAGAACACAGTAAAGATATTTGAATATATACATGCAATAAAGTATTCTATATCCAATTTCAAAGGAGGTGTGTTGCAACTGATGCTGTAATAATCTACTGATAACAAGGTGATCAAACTTACACATGGTAGTATAACAAACCATACAGACTGTATTGTCAGATTGTGTACCGATACATATGTAGATTTGGGGTTTTAAAAATAACATTAAATCCCTGATTATGGCTTTATAAAGAACTAAACCACTTAGTAAATCCATTGACCCACCTTATACGCTCCAGAATTATTTTCTGTAAAGTTGTAGTAATTGTACAAGTACCCTACAAGTCCCCTTATTCGCTTGAGTGAAAAAAGTCAGCCAACTAGTGCATAATTAGAGGGGGGTATTGTTAATATGTTAGGAGAGCAGTCAGCGGTCCTTACTTCATTAAGGTGTACCATTGGCTTTATTATCTTTCTTTATGTAAAACATCACGTGACGTTAAAGATAACATGTCCACTGACTGCCTCCCGCGCGAAAGTGCGTAAATATCCAATCGTGCACCTAAATCCCTTGCTTACCAATGCAGGAACAGTATTTTCCAAACACAAAACATACTATTATTCTTCCAAACACATGATTTTTATGGTCTCCGTCAAATAACTAAAATATAACTGCATATGCATTAAACAACCAATTGCCGCATTGGTAAAACCTTAGTACATAAAAGCCCACCTGCTCTACTTTATGAGAATATTTACTCAAATCATTCAGATTGACAAAGGTAATTTCTGAATTGGCCCTTTTGGTTACATTTGATACACTATGTGCAAAGTGATATGTAAATTTCTGTTTCATTAGAAATTGTGCTTTAACAACAGCTTTCATAACGACTGAATATATTTCTCTTTCCGTTTTGAAGTTGCTTGTTGTTTTTGCGAAAAGCTTTCTTGCTGTTACCAAGTCTGTATATCCCTAACTAAAGATGTAATCAAGTAAGCCCCCTCTTTGTCGAACTTTTGACACTTCGATTAAAGTATCATATTCAGTTTTATTGTAACATGAAATGAATGCAAAAATAAATGAATTCGTTAATAAATTCACCTCGTGTTTTCTCTTACACCTTGTGCATGCAAGCAAGGCGCGCGCAATATCACAGATGTGTTGTATACGCGTGGTCTCAGTGGGGAATCCTATATAAAATCAACCGAGCTGGTGCAAACTTAAGGCGTTTTTAAACTGGAGATGGGAGCCCAAGCACACGCGAGGCGGTTCCCATATGTCACTGTCTGCCAGCCTTATTTACGACTTAATTAAACTATAGATAGTGCGACACGAATGAGACAATGGCCACGCGAATTCAAATCCTCTCCTTTTTTTTCTTGCCAGGTATCAATGGTTTTTATTGTTTAGCTGATGATAGCTAGGGATAAAGAAACCTCCTACTGAACAGGCTGCCAACACCTGAAACCCATGGAACCAATGAAATTGCAAGACACTCTATCATATCACCTGACGGGTTAAATTAAAAAAAAAACCCACCAGGCATGACGAAATGGAGTATGCATGAATCATAGTAGCATCATCACTGTGTCTGTAACCTTGTAGAATGCCTGAGGGTATAGGCCCGGCAAAGGTAACACACACTTGGGATCACTTAGAATTAATAAAACCCACCTTATATTTACCAAGCCTCGTGTAATGACACTTAGCAAAATTAATGCATTAAAACACCGTGGACACATTTCCATCCGTGTATAGTCTCTTAACAAGAAGTAATCGGTTAATTTGGTAATTTACTATAGCCGATACGTTTTAGTCCTTTTCCGTTCTGCTTCAGTCACTGTGTTTCCATAGCCTGTCAACACATAAGCCATGAGCTATCTGTCACTTGTAATAGACAATCTTCCAATTAACCGGATTGCTAATGTGTGTTATCTTCTGGTGATTCTCTGTATTAACGACCATCATCTGCTCGTTAATTTACAATTTCTATGACCAAGTTGGTTCATAACTACGGTGACCATTAGCAAAATTCTCTAGTTGGATCCTCTATTTTTATGCTTTTGTTAAAACTACTGTGGACTGACATGAAAAGTTAATGTTTTACAACACTCCTTTAAACTTAAGTTTGTATTAAAATGCGTACAGTTTTCTATTAACCAGTCTACAACATGTATACATTTAGGTTGGCTATCAGTAACCTGCACGGGAGTCGGTGGAGTTTAGGCGTGATTAGACCGGGTTTATGGGATGGACACACCAGCACCTGTAAGGTATCCTTAACGATTTGGTTCAGGGCTGTTACCCAGGGAAGAGACTCTATGTGCTGGTGCTGTTAGGGCTAATGCGATCAATTTGTGAGGTATATTGCCTTGTGATTGCCCTCTCTTGTCTTTGTTTGTAGCCAGTGAATGATCTCCTTCACCCATCGAGCTGCCATGCCGTCCTAGGAGTAAAGTAAACATAAGTACGGCGTTATACTTCATTCAAACCAAACTCATATAGGCTAGCTATTGGGTTTCACTATACCTCCACCTAAATATTGTCTACCCAGCCCAGGGCCAAATATTATGACGGTGACAAAAATGGAAACATTGAAACACTTTTATATACCCGTACTGTAATTTCTATGTGTTTAGATTGATGATGTGTCCAACTTTCTGTCCAATAAAACGCCACAGGATGGCTTTGTTGTGGAATCATTAATGACGTCCTAAGTGACGTACTACTCAAAATGGATCAGATCATTTACCCTGATCAGACAAATCATTTTACAGGAACAATCTAATCTTGCAGCTAGAGTTTTCCTGTGGTTGATTTCCAAAATGATCCTTCATCAACACCCATCCCCTCCCCTCCCTCTTCCCAATCCTACACCTTCATCCACTTAAACAAATATATATAATTCTTTTATAAAATATATAACAAATCTTATTTTTATCTATTCATTTAATCAAAATATACACTAGGTCTTTCTTGTATAATTCAATCCTTCAGTATCAACTATATTTAAATGGAAATAATTTATATACAGGTATATATATAGGCCTAGTCGCTTTGTTTACACAGAATGAAGCACTAAAAACATGGGACATTTTAAGATCATATTGATTCTGGAATTTTATTGCAGAAAGATGTTTCATATACAAGCCCTTATTTTTGTAGATATAAAATTTATTCTCAAGCGGGTTGGTTTGTAACGATCTTTATATTTATTAGTTAACAGCTGTCCTGCTGTTATTTTGTAAACTCATCAGTGCACATAAGATTAACATATAAGAAGAATAGGGAGCTGTACAGTAAATAATACATTCACTGTTTTGTCCCCTTATAGATTGCGATCAGTGGATGAATATAGGCCTTTCATACTAGCAGGATAACATATATCGAGTTGGTATTGTATCAAGACAGGTTTTCTTTCTTTCTTTCTTTCTTTCTTTCTTTAAGTAATTTATTTTGATTTAATTTTATTTATTGAGTAATTTATTTATTGTCTTATTTACTTTATGTCTATTTATTTATCTCATAACCTGATACTCATTTTTTATTTAGCTACTTATTATTTTATTTACATAATTTGATTTTTTTATATATTTTTTTTAAATTATTTACTTATTTAAATAATTATATATTATTTAGCGATTTATTTGATTTTTACTAGCTCCATACATTGAATGTATTATACATTCGCTAGGTATGATGATGTTCAAAGCTATAACCCAATATTAGTTTATACTCATCTATTTTCGTTTTTCAAAATAACTCATTTTATTTTATGTTACTAATTTGTAAAAATATAAATGATTTTATGTAGGTTTATTGTTGATATTTCTGTCTTAATTTGTCTGGAATCAAGATACCCCATCATTGTGAGGTAAAGAAATTAAAGTGTTTCGAATTGTCGATTCTAACATATTTTCGGTTTTACATGCCCGACCACATTCATATAGTTTTAAAACATGGCGTTTAAGTTCACAAACATACCTATTTGACCGTAAAGATCGGGCATGCTGCACGACATTTAGCCTACTATTTGAGACATATTTGGACTGTATATAGATTCCCTTACGTTCAGTTCGTCTAAAAAAGAGAATGTTTTTAATTAGGAAAGAATAACCGCACGTGTTTATTAGTACGGCTCTCTTTTCAAGCTTTACATCGTGAATCCTGTGATAATTACGATAACAATAAAAACGGAATAAGCAACCCAACAACTTGAGTACACAACATTGGCTTTACTAAAAGAAATAGGGTTACCTGGTTACACGATAGATTCAATATCAGAACGAAACAATAACACGACGAGAACAAATATGGCCAGATCCATACAAGTAAAGATAAAAAGAAAATAACTGTCAAACACATAGAGTTCAAATGACACATCGAGAGGCTGTATCTGAAAGACTTATAATTATTTTATTTTCTTAACTTTTCTCCGCTTGCAAGGATACTATCTTTCATGTGATGACATTTTCAATGAAATATTGCTGTAAGTGAGTGTTTTTTCTGTAGTTAGTCATCTGAAGATGTACAATACGCTATCACAAAGCGGATATTAATATCAGTGGGAACCAATGTTTGCTAGCAATTGTTTTTGTAGATATATCTCCGGTTTAATTCGTCTTTTAACATATGTTTTTCATCATTTATATTTCTCTCCTAGCGAGCACTGGACTGATGTCGGGACTGTTAGTAATGTGGTTAACAAATACACCAGGTAAACACGGAAAACCGTGGACGAGGTGACCAAAACATGCGGCGCAGGTTTTAACGTGCTATCATCTATAGATCAAAGCAGCTGTTCTCAGGAAGTTACTTATCGTTCACTGATAATTTGCGAAAAAAACAATTACAAGAATAAAATGAAATACAAAAATACCAGCGTAAGACGGGGAATATGAAAGAGGAAAACACAATGCTTTTGAACTGAGTAAAATATATTGAAAGACTGCAGCGCTTTTTTACACTGAGGATTCCAAATAGAATAGTTTAAAACTTTTCCCACGAGGAAATTAAAAATGTCCTTCTGGGTTTGTTCCAATATTGGCATTTGTATCGTCTAACTCGATCTGAGGACACCACCTTGGATATCTTAAAGCCATCGTAGATGGTGAAACAATACCATGGGTAGTATTTTCGTTATTTTGGAATAACACTTTCTTAGTTAGAACATATACCTGTTCAGAAAATTTTGTAGGTTGAAA
>JARFOD010138617.1:0-13270 GCA_031763545.1 Mopalia muscosa
CTTGCAAATTGTACCAGATAATGCACACACTGAGAAGATCATAATGATTTTAAACATTCAATGGAGATTATAATCTTTATGTATTTTGTCTTCCAAGGGAATAAATTCACATTTGCTCCTGTTGTTATATACCTATGAATGAATATGAATGTATATAATAAGTGCATGGGCTTTTGCCAACAATCCACACTTGCAGTTCGAATATAAAGGTCATGTTTGTGGGTCAGAATAAATAACTCAACATCAAAACAGCGCCCCTTGTGTATGGCATTTAACCAAACATCACAAGACTTCGATGCATATATTGAAAAGACAAGACAATTCTCTTGCATTACCAATAAGTTTGAAATGAATATTCACCACATATTTTTTTAACTTCTTTTTATACCGATGTATTTAATGTTTAAATTTATTTATACATATAAGGAAGTACTGTACAGGCATTTTAATAAATAAAATTAGATTATAAAACTGTTTGAAACGAAGGACGTTTTCATTAGTTAAATTCATTAGTTATTATATGAATGTATAAACTGGGTCTGGATTTGAAAAGTAAAACAACACATCACAGGCCACCAGTCAAGCAAATCAAAGGAAATACACACAGGAACAATTACAAACCCATGAATCAGTGATACTAATACAGAATATTTAAATTTAACGAAACATTATGATCCCTCGCGAAAGGCGTGTTCATTTTATACTTGTTGAGTGTTTGTATGCATACATGTATACATGTCGCTTTTAATCTATTTATAATAAAAGGCTAAATTATTACCGGATATAACAAATCCGTAAATGTTTTATCCCCGCCATTTTTATGTGTATCTTAATTCTTTTATTACACGAGTGTTGTCGTCGCCATGTGGTGGAGATGCGAATAAGAAGTCACCGAACTAGTATTTTTGCATGTGACCAAAATGATTAATTGCAAAACGACCCATAAACACCAATCTTCGTCTCAAATGGCTCTTGTATGGACATAATTTAATTTAGGATTAGATTTAGACATGGTAACGTGTTGGAAAGTCAGTGTCCGTGTCCGAGGTATTTCAAGTCAGTTTCAAGATAAGCATTGTCCTTTATTGTCGGTATATATAAGTTTTGAACGACAAAATGTCCGATGACGTACAGGCATATGCATCGAAACGTTATGTTCTATCTCAAAACAAGAAGTGGTTATCCAGAAATTGTATAATTTATTTTGTCAGGGTATAGTATAGAATTGCTAGATTGCATCCGGATGGCTTTCCTATTGTTTCGATCTGCAGGACCTCTAGATACCAATTGATATTGACAAACCATGGAGTTAACTTACTCCAGCTTTATAAAACGCAGTTACTTTAATTCTGATTGGTTGATTGGTGTTTAACGCCGCACTGAAGCGTATTTCACTTATACGCTGGTGGATTACAACAATAATTGACGCTAGCACAACAAACATGTGAAGGGTTTTCATAATGTTGGAAATTCAATCGTCCTCCAGAACTAAGTAAATACACCATTGCTGCTCTTCAAACCAACTGCACTTAGCCAGATGGCTTTTCTTTTGACCTACCTTACCACATAACAGATACATAGGCATCGTATTTTCATCTGTGTCAGATGGTTCACATACGTACAGACTGCTTTCAATATTTACATTTCATTTCATATGACCGCAGAATCCCATCGACCTTGTGTTGCCAATAAATTAAAGCCAGTATGCATTTTATAAAGACGCTGGTTAGTGAAAAGATTGAAAAGAACTATGTTTTCAATCATGTTTTTTCTGGGGTGTGTAATCTTAAATAACAAAGTCACGGTGTCAGCCAGTGGGGTTTCATTTTGATTCTAATGTAAATAAACTTTTTTACGTGACTTTATGACATAAACAAACAATCATACTTGTTGTTTTATGGGTGTAGAATAGGGAAATCAAACAGCTCGTTTTAGGACATGAATTGTCGATTTGTGTATTTGACTATTTTAAAGCGCAGACCTAGTAGTATATAAGCAGTACTTCGCCTAATCCAAACGATCTTCATTGAAACATTAAGGGTATATGTGAAGCAGGCTAAATGTATTAAAAATGCATGTTAAGAGTCGTTTATCAGCTCTCGTTGTCTCATATAAGAATGCATCTTCCAGTCGATTGAGAGTGAAGTCTGACCTGCATATATCATCTATATATACAACTGTGTTCAGAGCTGATGTTTAAATCAAAAACAGTACTTTGTCTGCATTTTGTCTCTCTCGTGTCTTTTTTCACAATTGTCCAATTAGGTTAGGTGTTTACAAAAACTGTTGTTATTATAAGGACAACCTTTTCGGTAACATATGTATTCTACGTGCATTGTATTCATTTAGACAATTAGCATTGCTACATGAATAACATGCGTTGTTTGCAGAAGAGATATTAAGCTTGGAATAAAATAATACGAAAACAAAAGAATATGTCGGAAGAGGATACATAGCTTTACTCTAAATCGATTCTATGTATTTGAAGTTGCTTCTTCAAGCGCATTTCTATTGGCTTTACATGTTTCTACATAAGACTTTCTTATTATTTAATGTTTAAAAATTTTAACATTGCGATACGCCGCCTTTGTCTGCAAATTCGATCAGTTCGCAGTTTAATTAATTCATGATAGGCAGCTAGCATATCCGGTTTGTCTGTTCACATGCTTTACAGGCATCGAACGAAACGTGATTGTTCAGAAAGAAGTCATTATTTGCATATCCGATCGAATGTTGGATCGTGGAATAACCGTTAACTGATGAATAATAGTAAATTGTCAGGATCGAAGGAGTGAATAGATCACACAGATGCAGGGAAATCTGAGCGGAAACCCCGGGCCTATATTATTGATGTAGATTATTGTTACCAGAGAGCGCATTTTAAACAAGAATAGTCTTACATCGGTAACTGTTGGTGATAACTAATCGAAAAAAGCGGACATCATTTCTGGATTAAACGATTAAAATAAATAGACGTGTTCATAGTATGAATATTAACCAGCACTTTGTTCACTGTTTGAGTATTCACAGTAAAACAGAAAGTTAATAAATTGTTTGTTTGCTGAACGTTTATATTAGACCAAGGTACGATCGTACCTACTCTGAGCCAGGATATATTCAAAGCTAGACAAACTTAACACATTTATCCGAAACTAACAAACATACTGCTCAATCCTGTGGACTTTTATTAACTGAAAGAAAAACACACGATATTTTGTCAGATCAGCTAGACCTGGTTATGTGACAGTTCGAACTGGTAAAGACAATTTGAACAGTATTAGCAAATAACCAATGATCCGAAACTAAAAAAAAAGATGTAAAATAACACAGTACTGGGTTAGTTAAAAATGTGTCTCGGAATACCTGCCTAGCTTTCATTTCTCTATCGAGACTGACATACTTGTCCAAGGAATTAATCCAGTACTATAAGGTTACCGGTATTTAATCAAGTCTTAACCTCTGAAATGTCGTTGAAGGCAATGTCATTGGTTCGTTAACTGTATGTTGCATTTGACTTTAACTGAAATATTGTGCTACATTTCGGATAGATGTTATATTATTATACCGACCTTTATTATCCACTTTTTCTTTTTTTAAAGTTAAGGAATGTTCCTCCAATAAAACATCAGTAGAATATACCATCGATTAAAAGGAGAAGGCACGCGAATTTCCAGGGGCTTTGGTCGTTTTTAAATACCATTTTAGCAACATAACAGCCCTAAGATCAAGGAACAAATAACAATTGAGTCAGAAATTAAAATATTACAAACCGGAAGTGACGCGCATGGTGCAAGTGACCCAAAACATATCGTATGCTATATCAGTGTTTAACGAATGAATATCTCATTTCAAACAGGAATTATTACCTGTCTGTGTACCTCAGTCCTGGATGTGGAAATTCTGAATTGGTTATTGCAAAAGGAATTCCGTTTATATGTTTTCTGAAAGATTTTTTTCTAAGGCGGTGCATGGCTTGTAAAGATCAGAAACTGACGGATTTAAAGTTAACAGAAATAAGTTAAAACAGAATGCTGTGTACTGTGTTTATTTTATTTAGCCCATACCAAAAATCTCGGATATGCAGAAATACATTCGAAAAGCGCGAGGTGCTTCGGCGACAGACAGAAAGAAGGCGGGGCAATTTTGCCTCGGGTTCAGCTACCTAGTCAACAACGGAAGAAAGACGTCGAGCTTTTCCCTGATCCCTAGCCCAGTAGGCCTAGCGCAGAAAGAGCCTATTAAAACTAAGTACTGGTATGGACAGTTTTAGATACACACTCATGCTAACATCTGTTAAATTAAGCTGTGATGTCCATTTAAGGGCATTTTTGTATTGATTTTTTTTTTTAACGTTTATCAGGTTATTATGATAGTTTTATCTAAGCCATAGCATATGAAACGGTGTTGTTATTGTGTGTCACTTGTACCATGCGCGTCACTTCCGGTTTGTAAAACTTTAATTACTGGTTTATTGTTGATTTGTTTACTAATTTGAGGGTTGTTATCTTACTTAAATATTTAGATTTAATTGTCTCCGAGGCAAGGATTATTCCAAACATATTTATGGATTACCCTTCACAGGTTGTGAACCATTGCACAAAGAAAATTCTACAAAAAACATTATGGAATTGTTTTCATAGCTTTGCTAAAGGCTTTGGTGTAAGTTATAACAGTGCCTACTTTATGCGGGTTCTCTTTATGTAACGGTGTCTTTTTTAAAATAGAAATTGTGCTATAAAAAGGTTATCTTCCTTACATTTTTGTGTTAAAATCGTTAAAGTTATGGTAAGACTGGAACAAATATGGTGGCTCCGATATCCGTCAGACATTACTGTAAGGTGAATTTCAACTTTCCACTGTTATGTAGTTTGAAAGCTGTGCCATGTAAAATCCATTGTTGGAAAATGTAAGACAAATATCTTTCATCACTAAAATACACTGACCAAGAGAAATTCACTGTTTATTAGGTCCAAACGTCTAACCAACAACTAAGTTTTATTCGTAGCTGGAATTCTCGCATTTCCATAAAAAAAAAAGTTCACTCCATTATGTATTTTCTACCAACGGATGGCCAAACCAATAGGGGGGCCCAGGTGAGTGGAGCAACCGGTTTTGCATTCACACGACTTCCTACAGTAAGCCCGACTAGGTTGACATGACGTCATAATTCCGTAAGAGATTCCTCCTGCGCGTGAAAGCTTTCAGAGGTCAATTAAAAATGGAAGTATAATCCGAAAGCGAAACTTCATAACATAATATAAATTCTTCGCCAAAGGCTCGATTTTCGATTCTGCAAGTATTTGGTGACGGCCCTGATCAATTCACACGGTTATTATTAAGAAATGAAAGGTGTTTACTGTCTTGCAGAAACAAGTTAACAATGTATCAGAATGAGGCGTGTCAGTGCATAGAAACTGTTTGTGGCCTAATTGACGCGCAAGTGATTTAAATCAAAATAACAGCTTGTCGGTTTGATTTTCTGAAGCGTTGTCTGCCATTATGGTCACGTGATTCTCCTGTTTTAATCTGCTTTGAAGCCGGGGAACTGGAGGGTGATCCGAGTTTGAAAGCACTAGACGCTGAACAAAGCAGTGGCAACCCGAGTTGACCCAAGTAATACGAGCGAACGGTAAAGGGGTCGCCTGGGCTGACTCCGGTATTAGCCCCAGTGACTCGCGGGAACGGGAGAGTTGTTCCACTACCTCGCAAGGTCAAACATTACTTTCAGTTTACCAAAAAAAAAAGCAGATGTGAGCATGTCTCATGCCAAAGGTGTAAGAGAAAAACAAAACTATACACATAATAGTGTTTTAATCTCACACATATGAGAGAAGTTTGATTGATAATAAAATATACAATATGCTTTCGTATATTGTAGCCTATAGCAAGTTCTTCAATCCTGATAAGTTTGATTCCATTCATGACGTTGATTCAATGAAATTCAGACAGTTTTTTTAGAAAGGGTCTATAGAGAGGAGAGTTGATCTGTGGCTATATTGCTAAGTTAACTATGGTAATAAAATGAATGATTTTTTTCTGCTTTTCCATTGGCTAACTTGAACGTACAATATAATAACTGGAACGATCATATTGATTTGAAGAAAATATATAATTCGCATATGTCCATTTTATGCTTCCGCAGAAGCGATCCTCTTCTTCAGGATGCTGGCTGTACCAAAGCATAAAACGGACATATGCGAATTATATATTTTCTTCACATCAAGATGATGGTTCAAGCTATTATGGAAAAAACAGAAAGAGCAGCCATTTTATAACAATAGCTAACTTATCTTCCTTATGTTGCACTATTGATAGGGACTCTTTGATATTTGGGTACGTCAAAGCTGGGTTTAAATACACTCAAGCAGCCACTGGATATACAAGCTGGAGACTTCCCTCACGTTATATGATAGTCACTTCAGTTATGGACTTAAAGTTTGCCATACACATTGACGACTCATGGACTTAATAAAGAAAAATGTCGTAGTTTAGCGTATGAATATGCTTTGTATGTGTGGATGTATCAAAGAGAATAAATTATCTTTTTAGAATTTGAATTATCTGTAATATTTTCAGTTGTTTTTAATTTCCTATTATGTCCCCCTTCTACACTCAGTCAACTCCCTTTCAATTAGTAAAGTAAGGTTGGGTCCACTGCCCCCAACCCACTCCCTATATTTTTGGAAGCAAGTAATAATTGATTTTCTGGCAATTTGTAACGTAGACCAACACACCAAGTATCCAAAAATATACCGTATTGACCATGCATTAACTTCCCCAACAAGACTTTCCTACTCTCAACTCTCCTCTGTCTGCCGGAGAGCTGTGCCAGTTTACCACATGTTTTCTGTGAAAAAAACGAACGTATATTCAATGACCATGAATAACATTTACCTAGTCATTTAAAAATACTGCATTTTTCAAAATTAACTTTTGGAAGTGCAATAATGATCAGTGTCAATAGATTAGTTGACGTAGTAGGACAGTCCTTGAACTCATAAACGGTTTTTAAGTTTTTCAAACTTTTGATTAGACCTTTCACAGTGGATTGTTTGGTCTATCCGACCTTGGAGAATCCTATAAAAATGTAAAATACAACTTTCAGAAAGCATTAAACAAAATGGAAGACGAACTTCCAAAATATGAAGCGTCAGTTACCAGATCGCATCGGGTTCTTTACAAAGGTACAAATGTGAAGTTTCTAGCGTTAAAAGTTTTCTAGAAATACACCATAAAAATGTAGGGTCTGCCTAAAGCGGAACTGCCGGAATAGACAAGTAAAGATTTGCTCTTGGATATGATCTAGAAAAATAAATTATAGGCTCTCATTTGGACTGTTATTTTCAAACATTTTTTTCACCAACATATAGTTTGATTACCTAACCTTTTATCCAAGTGATAAAACAAATTTAAACGTTTAAGAGCTATATATTTCTACAGTAACTTCAAAAGTGACACTGAACAATAACAATACAAAATGATTTATGTTGGTTTACTGCATTCAAATTACTTAACACTGTAGAATGTAGTCTGACAATACTTGTTAGATAGCCTAATATAGATTATTATTGCAAATAAAGGAAACTTTACTATCGTCCAGTGGGATGCGAACTCGGATCTCTGTCTATATGCAATACGATTGCCGATGGCTGTCATGTGGGCTGCTCAATATTAACATACAATTTGCTCAAAGTTTGACCCTATGTTTTTATTATTACTTACTGACACACATTTATTCATGTTATATAGAAACTCAGTAAACCAAGACAATGGTATATTTTAAAGACTTAAACATATCCCATGCAGTTGAAGAGTTTGATACTTTAGTGAAAATTTTCACAAACCTCTTTTTCAGCAGCTTTTAAAAAAATATCTGTTAACAACAGGACCCAAAGTTTAGTTTGGTTGGGGTTTTTTGTCAGCTAGGTTTAAGGTGATTTTCTTTAAATGCATATTAAACATTCACTGCGCTAACTGGATGTACCGCCATAAAGGAATAGTATAACTCTGTGATGTTTCATAATTTGAATCCTTTGATATAATACAGATATTTGTAGATGTATAAGTTAACATACATTAATGAGCTCTTCAAGACAAAAGTAGTCTAGCTACATGTTTTTGATTGGACTTGAAAATGTGTAGGTAAAAGGTAATAAAAAAAAAAAGAAAGTGCAATCATAACAATCAAAGAGATGAAGGAAAGACGTAACATATTGCAATTTTGTTTTTAAGTATGTTTTGGTCTTTAGATCATGTGAAAGATCAACTATGTAGTTAGATCACTATTGTTTTCTGATTATGTTTCCTTTGGTGAGACCCCCCTCACTCGGAGTGGGGTGCGGGAGGGAATGGGGATTTAAGGGTAATTGCATTTAGCTTTTTATGTACTGCAGCTGTATTTGAAACAGGTAATAATCTGAAGAATTACTGCAAACGAAATCTCTCGGGTATCCAGCAAGTGTGCAATATCATTTCTAAAGATGCTGCGTGAAAGTCCCTACTTTCTCTTTCATTATTCAAATGGCAGAATACAGATTCACAGCATAGTAGTTCTCCTTCTTACATAACGTGACATTTGAAGGTGATTGAGTTCCACGAAAGCTTGTTATCAGCCAAATGGATTCTCGCATGTTAAATGTATGGTCTGTGAAAAGTTGTTTGTCAAAGCAGATTCACACATATTTTCGCGGTCATTTAAAGGTCAAATTATTCAGCACTTTTAAAGACTGTCTGTGTTGTAAGACTTGGGGAATCACAAGTCAACGAGACATTATCCAGTAATGATACTTTTGTTTCTGTAAGAACCCAGCTCTATGGGGAAATGCGCCCACATTACGTCAGTTAACCGATGACAAATTTGTTATTCAACTTGGACAGCCACAGGTATCAACGAAACAAGAGCAGCATTTTTCACTACAGAAAGGAGAACAAACTATTTGCACCCAATGTAATTGTCGAAGATTCATTGATTCAGTTTTAAAGACAACACCGCCCGTCCCCCTTCCCGCGCCTTCACTCCCCCCCCTTCCCGCGCCTCCACAACAACAACAAAATTAGCAAAATTGTATAATTCAAATATTTCCAGCATTGTATAATTTGTAAAAAGCGCGGATAAGTTAGTGTGTCGCAGGTGCGGGAGTATTAACCGTACCCTAAGGAAAAAGTACAAGCAAACTCTATCTTTTCGATAATAGTAAGATAACCTTTAGCCGGTGTGGTCATTTGATAAATTTGTATCTTACAACATGAGCAATCTGCGATGGATTGAATACACAGTACCATTGCTGTGCATTATATCATGTATATAAAGTACATATACAAACCAATTTAAACACATCATTCTGTTACACCTCTCCTCCCTCCCCTACCCCTCTCCTTTCTGACACCATCTGACTAATGGCAGTTTGTTTAAAATTTGCAATGCAGCCTTTGCATATCACTGGAAGAAGATTGACTTTCCACCAGTACAGGAGTTCTTCTGATTTCTGTTTTTTATATATATATATTTCGCACTAAGTATTCACATTTAGTCTATTCGATTTGCTTCTCTTGATTTGTACCTTCCAATTCATTGTCCATGCATTCCTTTTATATTTGTAAAAGTTATCCTCCACTTATGTGGAGCAAGTTACCCTCAGAGTTCAAACAATGCATTTCCTCTTCTCAATTTAAATCTATAAACTAAATTTATTCCCAACATTAAAAACGTTGATATACTTTATCATTTTTTTTTTTTTTTCATATTTAGAGGGTTATTTCTTTTTAAGTCAAACTTTTATACAATTTATGTCACATCAGTTGGGTGGTTGAGCCATTATAGTTAGCGAAGGCTGATGACATAGTCAAACGTTGTCACGGCATGATATAAAATTCAAACGTTGTCACGACATGATATAAAAGTCAAACGTTGTCACTGCATGATATATAAGCCAAACGTTGTCACACCATGATATAACACGCCGCGATGGTAAATCGATATCACATAGGGCGTCAAGATTTATTAAGCGAAAGGTATGTACAACGCCGAAGGATACCCATAAGCCCCACGCCACGTTTCCCCGCTTACAACCTTCTGTATTTAGGTACTATGTGTTCAAAATCGGGAATAATTTAAAATTTGTAGTCTACTGCGATAATAGAAGATGGTCTTTGCCTGATGAACTTCGGAGTGAGTGTAAACTGACTTTATTTAAGTGTTTCAGCCCAAGCCACAGGTCATAGTGGTGTTGTTAAGACTGCTGTCGTCAGTTTAACACAGAGTAAAAACCTTGAACGGCCGCAGGTGTAGAGGGTTTTGGCGAGGTGCCATAATGACAACACCACTATGGCCGATGTCGAGGGTTTAAACACCATTTTAAAAAAGACCCGAAAAAAGACAGAAAATATACATCCCGGCTGATTTAAAAGCGGTTCTTCCTAAATTTTCCCTTGTCTGCAAAAAGCTGTCGCCAAACAATGAGAAATAGCAAGTAACTTCCCTCGATAGTGGGTACTGCCATAACAACGCCTATCGGAGTTAATCGTGATGTAAACCGGCGAAAAACTGGGGGTTTTTTTTCTCTTCGAGATGGATTTTAACTATTGGTGCCCTCATGCAGTGTAAGTTTGTGAAGGGAATGAGTCGAAACAGCGATAAACAAAACGGTCATAGTTGTCTGATTAATAGGCCTACCCCTTAGCTGTGTTCCTTATTATTTTCATTTGCTCACGGCACGTAATCCGCATAGGGTTAGAATATTAGACAGTGCTATGTACATTTTCGTATTATAATATCAGTGTGTTTCTTTCGAAATATATTACATGATTTGTGTGGCAATGTCGAGAGAAAACTCCCTATATAGCTGTTGCCGACGCATGTGTCTAGCTTGTTTACCGACTACTTAACAACTGTCGTTAAGACATATTCGTGTTGTAGAATTTATTTTCGTCAGCAGTCGAAGCGATTTCTGATTTTTATCATCGACACATTTAGTTCGTCTTCAAGAACCTGTAAAATAAACTGTGTATTAGCTTTACCACTTTCTACTCATCCTTTCCATCAAAAAACTGCTAACAGAAATATATTACCATCCTAGCATAGTGATATTAGATTGACAGTAGGAGCATACGATGGCGTTACGTTGGTTATTGTATAGACATCAGCGAAAAGAGAAAGCTCAAAATCTGCCTACATCGATAGTTGATGGATACTCACAGTCTGTAGTTGATGGAAAATTTTCGCGATACACATTCTTGCTGCTATCACTGACAGTCTACACACCCTGGTTTGTACGTTTGGCTGTATCGTGTACCAGTTTCAAACTAAATTACTGGCTAAATGAAGACCATCGGTTATAAACAAACATTTCCAAGGCAAAAAGTAAAATTGAGTGTCGGGTGTAGGGTTAGTTTTGGTTAAGAGTAAGTGTTTTGTTTAGAGTTAGTTTTTGGGCTAGGTTAAGTATGGGCCATAAACGAAAGCGAAGCATTAACATTGTCTTCTTACATGATTGCGTGCGATATATACGTTGACCAAGCCTATTTCCATCTTGACTGTGGCAGTATTGACAGAGGTCCAATAGAATTGCTCTGCTGC
Source organism: Mopalia muscosa (assembly GCA_031763545.1). NCBI lineage: Eukaryota > Metazoa > Mollusca > Polyplacophora > Chitonida > Mopaliidae > Mopalia > Mopalia muscosa. The sequence goes on from JARFOD010138617.1 coordinate 11,576, forward strand.
TTATTTTCAGGTACACCGATATCCAACAAGTGAACTGAGATCATTGTGTTCAAGACCAATCAATAAATGACCATCAATTGACCTGGATATATTTGAAATGTCCTTGAACACAACTTCAAAAACTAATCAACAAAACAAATGTTTAAAGAAGGGATAACACAAAATACACATGCATCTATACAGAAAGCCAGGCAAAATTTGACAACAAATGAAAAAAGAACTAAAACAAACCACTGGACGCAACCATATGTATACTAACAGTCTTCTATGTATTCGGATACAAAAGAACAAGCGTGTGAAGCAATGATCTATAAATAGGTCATTGATGGCAAGTGCCGTATTTTCCAGTTCAGCTATGGGCCACGTGACCGTATTCAGTCGTGTGTAAAATATTACACAATATGGCAATAGAAAGTGACACATTGTAAGTACAGACGAGTCGTACTTCGGTGCGATTCTAACAAACAAAGATGTAATGAAGACTGTCCCATATATTCAAGTTATGTTCATAATTTTGTATCAATCGTTGTGATGCTCCTGCTCTTCCCCAGATATAGGGCATGTACTGGTTTATTGTTGTAACCTTGCATATCCGTGTAACTAGCAATGAGGAACTGTAAAATACAACAACATAATTGAATGAACGAAAGACAAAATGATGAATGTTATGGGCTTAATACAATTTCCAACGCTGCTTAACAGTTGTGTCGACTGCAACAACAGTATCATTTGTTGTTGTCTTAGGTCTTAATCTGTTGTAAAACTATTCGTCTGTCTGCAAATTTACTGTCCTGATCTGTATATAAGGCACTGCCCTGTTGCTCAACAGTACTATTAGCTTCAAATTTACGGCAAAGATACTAAAACCACAGTATAATTTGTGGTCACCTTGTTTGAGGTCACAATCTACTGTAAAAATATTCCGGTTTCTGCCAATATACTGTCCTGTGCTTATACAAGGTTTTGCCCTGATGCCCAAAAGTTCTATTGGCCGTAAATTTACCACAAGGGCACTAAAGCAAAATTTGTTGATTTGCTGCTGTTTAGGGCATGATCCTAAACTCTTTTGCATTGTTATCTAAGAAGAACTGCAGTTCCCAATTACATACACAAATGTCTATCAATGATAATCTAGTTTAAATTCAAATTTTATAAACGAAACATACAATCATTTTGCAATTATAGATTTGCACTGGAAATATCATTTATAATCCGAACACACATGTTAAAAGCACAACCACACTTTCCATGTACTATCTGAGTGTCAAACAAAAACGAGTGTGATCTAGACCATATTGCATTACCACTGTGGATACAATAAACAGGTGAATAGTCCATAGTACATGGTAAGTAGGACACCATTGAGTATGTTCTAGACCGTATTGCATTACCACTGTGAATACAATAAACACGTGAATAGCCCACACTACATGGTAAGTAGGACACTCATTGAGTATGTTCTAGACCGTATTGCATTACCACTGTGAATACAATAAACAGGTGAATAGTCCACAGTACATGGTAAGTAGGACACTCATTGAGTATGTTCTAGACCATATTGCATTACCACTGTGAATACAATAAACAGGTGAATAGCCCACAGTACATGGTAAGTAGGACACACATTGTGTATGTTCTAGACAGTATTGCATTACCACTGTGAATACAATAAACAGGTGGTTGGTCCACAGTACA
>JARFOD010138628.1:0-13269 GCA_031763545.1 Mopalia muscosa
GACAATGATCAACATGAAGATGACTGATGTTAAAACAGTGTGTGATTGAACAGTGTCACAAAACAAGAAGTGGTTACAAGACATTTTATCCACGAACATGAAGTTATGTACATGTACAATTGTATCTACTCAGTCACAATTACTATTTTTTGGTCTTGTCTGTGTTTGATTTGTTCTTCTTGTCTGGTCTATTTAAGGCTATCCTCTACCACTTGGTTGACACCCACGCTTTCTGATTACACATGATATATAGTTTTACTTAGTTCGAATTCACTTGCTCAAGCAACCTCTATAAAAACTTGATTTGTCTATCACAAAAAAATTAGGTTGCCCGACCGGGGCAACATGCATTTGTCTGGACTTGGTACATGTTTTTACTCCTGTCACAAATTCCACATGAAGCAATCCAGTGTGGTTTGTGAAGATAAACTCTAGATCTCATTCAGGTCAATCTAATTTCTGTGACACAAATTGAGATTGAATAGAGTGATGGCCAGCCATAATAAAAGCTTTCTCTAGAAGAGCTTAACTAAAGGTTTTAACCCAATTCAAGGACAACACAATTTAGCAGTATGGGAATTAAGAGTAGAGTAGGGGGACTATTATAGCTGAGGATTTCCAAGCTGGTTAATAGATTACTGATCCAGATGTTAGTTTTGTTCAGGTTTTGACTTTGTAAAGGTTAAATATGGAAATTTTTGTTTGTTGGTTTTTGGTTTTATACTTTATAGCCACCATGTAGCCTTTCTCGAGAAAATTCCAGAAGTTTTTGTACATTATAAGCAGACTTGAGACAAATTCCATGTTTATTTGTCCAGGAAAACAACAACTTTACCGTAGTCTTTGTCTTTAAATTTATTTGACCACTGTTTTGTTAAAATCCCCGATTCAAGTTTAATTGTAAGAAAACACATTTTTTTTTAAAATTTATTTTACAATTTTTATGTTCAAATCTAGATTCAAATTTTCGGAAAAAAAGTCGGAAAACATATTATGTCATTATCTTGGCATTTGATATGTTATTTTTTTGTTAAAATGCTGATTCAAAATTTACATGTTATAAAATATATTTAATCATTTTCTTCAAGTTTTCTTGGGTGTTTGTTATAAACCTTTTGGTTAAAATCCCCCAAATCATCATAATCTGCAAATAAACCATGATTTGTGTTATCAAGTCAAGAAAACATATAGGCTTTCTGTTAGACTAGTCAGTCTGTATTTGGCATACAGATGTAGGGGTTTATTGTTGAAGGTCCAATAAGCAGACATTGGAGGAACCATCATAGCGGCAGTAAAGAGATCTGCCTCTATCAACTAGATAACCATTAATTACGTAGTCTGGCAACCGAGCCATCACATGTAAATAGAACAGCATAAAACCCAAATAAAACAAATGGAAATGAACTGGGCTAAATATAAGAATTACTGAATTCTGATAGCATAAGAATCATTAAGCAGGAAAGTGACCAGAATAAAACCGGATTGAGTCCAATTCATGTAAAGACAGCCTTTGTCCATTTCATCAAAGCCTTTAAGAGCAGGTATCAGTATTACAATAAAAACTCTTACATATACATCGCTGATGGATTAAGGCAATTCTGTGTGTACCTGTAGTTGGGTTTGTTTGTTTGATTGGTATTTAACGTCGTACTCAAGGGTATTTCACTTATATGACGACAGACACAAATACAGAACATCATAAACAGATCTGCTTCCCGTTACCTCTGCCAGGGCATCAGAAAGCAGCCTCTTTTTCGCCTCTTACGATCGACTGAGGAAGCGAGGGAGTATTCTGCAGGGCCATGGCCCACCCGCTCCCTCACGGGGCTAATTGCAACATAAGGAAATGTCAACAGAAAAAATTAGACTGCATTTTTCCTGATTTATTTCTTGAAGTGATAAGACTCAATAAAATTATTTGAAAAGAGTAGAATAGTCCTTGAACTAGAAAACTGTGCCTCATTTCGTTAAAATTTGGATTAAAACGATCCCAATGGATTTTTTTTGTCTATCCCACCTTGGAAATTCTTATAAAACTTTCTGAACAAATTTTCAAAAATCAAGGATGAACTTCTAAAAAAATGAGGCACAGTTTACTAGATGACTTTGCCTCTTTACACTGGTACAAACTTGAAGTTTCTAACATGAATAGTTTTCTAGAAATAAGCCTTGGAAACTGTAGAGTCAGCTTAAAAATGAAGCGCCAGAAATGTGCAATTAAAACTTGTGACTTAAATAAATATTCATGGGAAAACTAAATTATAGGTTTCAATTTAACTGTTTGTGATTAGAATATCGAATTATTTTTTTCAGAGTACATATGGTTTGAATGCGTAACTTTTAATCAAAGGGATAACCAACAACAAAACAGATTCATTTTGAGCACAAGGGGTCAAGCAAGACCGTAATGTTCATAGCAGTTACATTTTATTTTCTAAAACTTACCTATTTCCAGATGTTCCTTAGAGGGCATACATGTAATTACTCACCATTTTACAAAACAATTGAATAGAAGTTTGATGTTCATAGAGTTTTTTTGTTAAAAACTTACCTGTCCACTTTCACCTGTTCCTATTCCTAATAGGGCATAATTCTTCAACATTTCACAACCAATGGCCCCACACCCAACCTGTAATTAGCACAGGAAGAATAAATCAGATATGTGTAACCAAAACCATACAGCTCTGTCGCGGCGACTACATTCATTATTAGCTACCGCACGAAATATATAGCTAGAAATAGGAGAAATGCCTTTAAAAAATATCATTCTTTTGATTGTTTGATTGTGGTTTAACACTGTTCTCAATTAACCTTATGACAATAGATTGTTTATTTGATACTGCTCCTTGCTTAAATGCAGTAGAAAACAGGTAGGAAATTTTGTGAAAACCATCTCAGCGATTGCCTGAGCAACATCAAGTGACTCACTCCTACGTGGACATGAGCACTGAGCCCATGAACAGTACATCCGAGTAGGATTATTAAGCAGACATGCTTATCACTGAGCCATGGCTGTGAGCCTGATAATTCTTCTAAAAAAACATTATTCTATTTTTTTTGTGAAGGACTTTTTAGAACAAGTTCTTAAAAGCTGATAAATTTAACCCAGCATTTATATGGAAAAACACCATTGCTACTCTTCAAACAAACTGCCTTTAGCCAGAGGGCAGGAGCACGGTAGAAGTTGACTGTGAAATACCTAGACTGCTGAAAAGAAAATATGGAAGGTTTGGTGTAACACATTAAACACTGAAAATTCTTATTGATATGTCCTTACCATAAATAATCTGAGTGATGCTAACTTTCTGAACAGCTCATCTCCAATACAACACCGTAGACTGTCATAGCGGTCACCTCTAAAAATAGAAGGAATCAGTATATTGTTTAGCCAGAAATTGTTTGCTAAGGGCTTTGCATGGAATTTAAGGTAATTAAAGATTAGAAAACAACTACTTTCCAACAATGGCAAGAAAATAACAAGATAAACAGTAGCAAGAGGAAAACATTTAGCAGTTAAACAAATTTAAAATGTATGGCAATTTCCTTGTTCAAAAAAGTTAAATAACCAGTCTTAAAAAAATAATCTAAAGGGGGGAAAGGAATGTGTGCCATAAATAATTTAGATTATGTTTGATAATTTCATAAAAAATAAATTTTTTTTAAGTTGCAAACTGACAAAAAGTGCTGTGTAGCACAACACATATCATGACATTTTCACGGGGGCATCCATGTTTGAACAAACCTCTCCTCTACAAGGAGGTGAAAATGTATATGGCAGTTCAAATCGACATTCTCACCTCCTCACAAGGAGATGTTTGGTCTAAAATAAAAATGTTAAGACAGGTGTTGTAATATGTGGCATTTTGTTTAGGTGGCATCTAAACAAATTCAGCTTGTATAAAATTATCAAACATAATGTTTTGCTATTCCCACTTTTCACTCACTTTGGTTGAAACTGATCACCACCTCCACTTCCTATAACTTCAACAGCATCTAAATGAAACTTAAAAACATAACACCAAATACTTGAAATATTGTTGTACAGATATATCTATTTAGTGGCCTATCATTCATGTATTGTTCGTTTGTTTGTTGGATTGGGTTTAACGTTGTACTCAAGGGTATTTCACTTATATGACAACGGACACAAATACAGGACATCACAAACAAATCTGCTACCCGTTATTTCTAGTTAGAAAGCTAACCCTAAAACTAAACCTTATACAAAACCTAACCCTGACACTGAAATTCATGTCATATCTCATAACTATTTTTTTTTATTTTTAACTTTTACAAAAGATCTATTTACTTAAAAAAAAAAAAAGCATAACATTACTTTTCCTAAATTCTTAACTCTTTGGTTCTTTGTCAACATTTTTAAAACCATAACTAATGAAACCTTCACATTTTATCTGATTGCTTGTTTGTTAGATTTGGGTATAATGCTGTATTTTAGGTTATTTCACTACTACCATGGTGTGCCAAACCAGTTGGCTGAGGAAACAACCCTCTAGATATCTGGTGACAAACAAAGACAGGACAGTAATAATTGAAAAACGCAATATAAAGATATCTAAAAAAGGTTCCAGTAGCCCAACCAAACACACCAGCTACAATTCTCAGTAGCATTATTGAACAAAATTTTAATATTTATTTATTGTATGATCTGAACTGCATTGAAAACTCACTGATATTGGCTTCAAGTTTCTTAGCTTAAATTGTATCTAATTATGAATATAAGTTTTTTAAACAAGATTATATTAGAATTGATAATATAGACTTTCATTAACTATATGCTTACCCATTGTTTTACAGGCATGAACTTTCCAGTCAAAGATTTGAGGGCTTCTTGGGCCAAGATTCCTCCAAGAGTGGCACAGAGTGGTGGCAATTCCCCTTGACTACAGAAGGATAATGTCTGAAGTAAAGATCCTAACTTACTAGCTAAATCCGTTATCTGAAAAAAAAAAAAGAAAAAAAAAAGAAAGAAAAAAAAGGAAGAAAATCAATAGATAAGAAAGATCAGATACCAGTACTTAAAAAAATATATATTTACTACTTTGTTGTTTGCTTAAAATAAAAGAAAACGTCGAGTCAAAGTGAATTCATTATCTTTCGTTGGAATTGTTACTATACTTTACTATGTTGAACTCCTCAACAAGAGTCATAATGTTTTTCGCTTAACTTACCGGTGTTTTCATAGACTTGTTTATCTCCTTTGCTAAAGTAAAAAGTTGTTCTGCATCTGCTGAACACCTTTAAAAAAACAACCAATCATTGATTACAGGTTATGACAATTAAATGAACATAACAAAACAGGTAGAAGGTAGAAAATAGTTAAGTCTAGGATTCATGGACATTTTAGTTTCTTTTTTCTATATTTTGATGCAATAACAATGTCACTTTTCTTTTTTTTAAAAGATATTTATTATAAAATTGTTCTATAGTATTATGAATATTTTGATGTGGCAGGGTCATTTAAGTCTTAATGTAGAGGTCTTTAACTTGTTCGCTTTCTTTTAACAAAAAATAAATGAAATATTGGATTTGGATTGATTTGCTAACTCAAATAGGGGTTTGTTTTGACAATGGTGAAGTTTGCTTTACCAGACACTGGGTAGTCTCCCATTTTTCTCTTGAAAACGCTTCAATGCCAAATAAATCAAATGTATGTATTCAGGTGCCTGAAATAATAAAAACAATTATTTATTTTTTCATCAATGATTTAGCAAATTTTTGCTGTGGAAGGTACAAGAGTAGCAAATGGCCTCAATGAACTTGGTCTTACTGTGTTATGAATTGAAATGTTAACTGGTTTGCTGCTATGTTATATCAGCAAGTGCTTCTATATAATATATATTGTTTAGAGCAGTCTGCTATGAAAATTTACTATTGTTTTTCAGTAATAAAAATAAACTACACAGTTCCATAAACTTACGAGTCTTCTGTTTGTTGCTTTGAGAGACCACACATGTTACACATCACTTTGAAGCTCATTGCCTTGGCGTTATGTACAAGTTTATATTGTTTCCAAAAAAATAAATTACAGGTGATTTCAGGTGAGTACAGGTAGGCTATTTACATTTTTACACAAACTGTCCCATATTTACAGTGGATTAATCCTCGTTTGACTGCACACTTGGGGCTTTGAACATTTTCTTTGTGTGGTAATTTCTCCAACAGTCACCAGGGCACAATCCAACGTCGCAGGTAGTACACAGGTAGGATGTACGCACCCGCTTAGCCTCACGATTAGAGCAAACAGCACAATCTCTTCTTTTACCCTTTGGTAATTTACTGATATTTAAATGTTCCTTTGGATTGACAAGACGATCTTCTGTTGAAAGTAGTGGTCTGCCAACTTTTCTCTCCTCCCTGAAGTTACCCACTAAACCTTCAACGACATCAATCAAAAAATCACGGCGCTGTAGTTTTCTCACCTGTCCGACAGGTGTGTGCTGGCTGTAGATTATGAAAGCGTTCAGAACAAGCCTACCCAACATGAAAAAGAAAACTTTATTTGTCCATTTCAATGTGCCTCTCATCAAGGAACATATAGCTTCTCATGTCAGACATATCCACGCCACCCATATGTTGATTATAGCTTGTAATCAGGTGGGGTACACCTTTGTGGGTTCTGTTTTGTCTCGAAACATAATTAACTGGTTTCACAGTGTCATTTGTACTTAAAATAAACACTGTTTTTTTTTATCAAACCAATTGACAGACAAGCTGGTATCTTCTTGCTGCGGTCATTTCACCTTTACGCTGTTTCACTTTAATAATTGCAGGTAAACACTTGCGGTAAGTCCATGCTTTGATGAAGTAGTTGATTTACCGGAGTATATATCTGCATTCAAGGTATATCCAGTGGAGCTCTCACATAAATTCCATATTTTTAGTCCAAATTTGTGATGTTTGTTGGGCATATATTGAAAGGCTTATATGAAATCCTAACAAACTCTCCAACAGCTACATGTACGTCTTTCCATGGACAGTAAAAGTTTCTGAATTGATCACAAACAAAATTAATAAAATGTTTTACCTTATGGGCATGTCCAGGTAAGTTGTCCTGTAATTCACATGAATGAAAACAACTGAGCAAAAGCATGAACCGGTCTCTCTCGAAAGTTTTTTGCTCCAGTAGTCATTGAAACACGACTTTCCAACTAAACCCATATTCAAAATTAAGCCGAGAAACGCTTTCATCTCAGTCGAGCCTGTGTCGCCATTTTAGAAATTGGGAATTTGATTTCCCACTTGTAAGTTTTTCGGCTGCCTTCCCGTCACCATACTTGTTTCTTTCATCCGCCAAAATATTCCAAAAACCTGGCTGAACTCGGGCACACCAGTCTGGCTCTGATCGTAGTAATCCAATGTCAGATCGTTCACTTTCTTCCAGCAACTTTCGATTATCGGTACATTTTTCTTGCTTTCCGTTTCACTTTCCCCTTCACTGCTATCACTCGATTCTAAATCAGAATCCGAGGAAAAAGCTCCCATTAATGGTTCAAATTTTTCAATATCCGACCGTCGACGCTGTGAATCCGTCAAAAGAACTGTCACTGTTAAAATATGCTGTGAATTCAGCCGCCATTTTGACAGCGTCTCCGATCAGACAGTACAGCAGGGCTTCCCCAGCTATTCGCGCCAAAACAGAGGTATATCTAGGTCACCTTGCTCTATTATTCAATAAAATTTATTGTTTTGTCATTAAAGATTGATTTGACACATGACATTTCAGGGGATTCCGTTTTATAAGCCGATCAAACAACGTTCTATCGCGTGTTCGTCGGGCCACAATTGTGGCTGCCCGTAGTGTAAACTTGGGCCACGATCATCACCGCTTTCAGCAAACCAGTTCAAGGGGTTGAAAATTAAAAAGTCCGCCTTAATTTAATGCAGCTGACAATCAGTATCAGTGTATCTAGATACGGTTGTGTCGTGATTGAATATCGATATGTATCGTATCTTAAGATTACTCAAGATACTCAGGCTGGAACAAATTTGTAACTGTCCTAGCAGGATACATTTGATCAAAATGATCCTTAGCCCTGTATTATTAATAGTCCATTATCAACTGTGACCTCATAGTATACAATTTTCTTGCTCTGGGAAATGAGCTTATGTCAACTGATCTGTTTTAAATTGATTCGGATGCCTTGTTGGACTGGTGCACAAAATATCCCTGCTTTCACTGTGGTGGGATGATACTACTGGGTTTATCAATTACTACTGTAGCGAGCTACTGGTCAGTGTAATCTCTGGGGTTTTTCCGTTAAATCTTTTAAAATGTCCGTCATAGTAGTTAAAATCCACCACTCCTCATCCTTTCAGCCAATGAGAAGTCAGTTGGTGGAATGGCGATTCATGGAGACCTCAAAAAGGCCAATAACAACAAATAAAATTAAGACAACAGGTTTTCCTTTAAACAATAACAAGTCTGACATGTGTGGCCTCGTCATAAAAAATGCTGAAGTAAATTAATTTTACTACTTCGGCATACGCCAAAGCCAATTACAAGGGCTATTTTTTTATACATAAATGTTTAAAGGAAAACCTGTTCTGTTAATTTTATTTTTTGTTGTTGGCCTTTTTGAGGTCTCCATGTATCAATTTTGCAATAAATTAGAAACTTTATCTTTTTACAAAGTTAGCTAACTTAATAGTGTTTTTGATATGCAGCATCCTTAGGCTGTAATTAACAGTTTTCTCATTGCCTTTTTATTTGCAATTTACAGCTGTAAACCTAATTTTAATTTGAGCATTATGTCTGTAATTTGATGAACTTTTCCCTTACCAATGTGTAAGAGTCCTTACAAACTTATGTTAACTGCTTTATATTAAAACTTTTTTCAGACCACAGAAGCAGAGCTCAAAGCATTTTTTTCATCATATGGAGCTGTTAAAGATACAAAAATAATTGCAGATCGAGCCGGTGTTTCAAAAGGGTGGGTATTTTGTATATACTTGGGATATCCGATGAATTTGCACTAAGCACATTCTCTTTACAATTAGATTGACACATACCTTATCTGCAGTAACATATTTGTTTTTGCATGCGATTGTACATTTGCTGATGTTAGTTTTCCACCCACTAGTTCACCCCTATGAGTTCAATGATCTAGAGAGCAGCAAAGCCCCAATCTAGCTGTCTTAAAACAGGCAAAGTATTTTGCACCATGCAAATGTTTTCAGCTCTTGTCTGATCTTTCAATTGAGGGTAGGCTGGGGCTTAGTGGTAGTGTGTGTGCTTACTAAACTGAACCTGCTTCGATGTACTGTTCACAGGATCGAGTCTGCCTGACGACCATTGTGTATATGAGCAAGTCACATGTTGTGGCTCCAGCAATACTGAGTTTTCCCGTTATGACAACAAAGTGACGTCCCTTTGCGAAATGACGTTGCCACTTTATGGCACAGTACAAGGGCAGCCTGCCTATACTTTAACATTGCAGGTTTATTTTCAGGAAAATTGTAACATTGTAACTTTTGCAAAAAATTATCCTCTAAACTATAGGAAAAGTTTTATGAATGTTTACATGTTAATTTGCAATATTCCCTATACTTCCGATGTTAAAAATCGTGGATTAGCCCTCCCTTGCCATAAACCGATGTTATTAAGCAAAGGGACGTCACTCTGTTGTCACGTCATAACTGGAAATCCCGGGGGTGATTTTTACGAGGTTTTCCACCGTAATGAGGATAGATGCAGTGTGAAGTGGACAATCTGTCATAAGTGAAATACCCTTGAGTATGAAGTTAAACCTCAATCAAACCAACAGATCAATTTAGGTTATGTGAATGAGCCGCACATGTGGCTCGGGCAGTCACAAAAGTGGTAAAGCAGCTTCTTGTTGGTTTTCCACTGTATTTAAGGCAGTGGGAGCGAATGATGTCCTCATGATATATTAGTGAAATTCCCTTCAGTACAACACTTAGCCTCCATTATTAAATTGAGCGAACTCTGAAAATGTTATTCCTCACTGCATAAATCTTACATATGTTTTTCAGGTATGGATTTGTTACATTTGAAACCTTGGAAGATGCAGACAAAATCATGAAAAAAGAGGTGAGCTGTTAGAATGGGATTTCAAATAAAGATATCTAATAAGTTTTTACTGAAAAACTTTTTTACTTAAAATTTCAGACAACTGTTTTTCACATTTCTATGGCCCATAAAGTAAAAGAGAAAAAAATATTGTAATATGTAAATTTGATTTGCATTACTTTTACAGGCAGACAACCTAGTTTTTAAAGATCGGAAACTTAATATAGGTCCAGCCATTCGGAAACAGGTAAGTTACTTGCAGTCTTTTGTACCATCTTAGGATCCAGGTGCAATTTTTCCAATCTCATTTTTTACTGCCTTGACTTAGCAAAGGAGTAACATAAATTGTCCAATACAGCAGAACACTATTTGGTGATTATGTATCGAGGTCTTGGGCAGAGGAGTGTCCACCTGCCTTTGAATCACTCTGAATTGAACAGTTGCTTCATTGCGACACGCGGCCGTGGCTTAGTGGTAGCGAGTGCGCTTCCTGAGCTGAACATGCTTCGATTTACCGTTCACGGGTTCGGGTCCGCCTTTCGACCATCAGGTATATGAGCGAGTCACATATTGTGGCTCCAGCAATCGCGGGGGTGGTTTTTACGAGATTTCCTCTCGGTTTTCCACCGTAAAGGCTGTGTGAAGTGGACAATCCGTCATATAAGTGAAATCCCTTGTATAACGTTAAACACCAATCAAACAAACAAAATCATTGGGACACCCTATTTTTAGAGACTATAACACACAGGAGGTAGGCAAAACCAGATACTTAAACTAAAAGTGAAGCAAAATGACAATTTTTGACACTATACTTATAATTTCTGGCTAAAAAAAAAAATGTTTTACTAAGTGTTTGTTTGATAATTGTCAGGTCGATGTTGCTGGGGGTTTGTCACCCATTGGGCTTGAACATAGTCAGGAGGGAAAAAAATCTTTCAAACTTTACATGGAATTAGTAAAGCAGAGAAAGTGGTCCTTATGACAAAGAGTAATATACACTTTAGTAGGATTTTTTAACACCAAATGAACAAACTTATAATTTTGCAGCTGAAATAATTTATTAATCGATTAAAAATAAATTTATCAAATCTTCCTATCTAAATAAACATTCTGGTAATATATTTTTCTTCTGCAGGCCTTTCCAAGAAGTTATGGTGAGTGTAACATTGTTTAATACGAGTTGATTCAAGCAAAGATGGTCTATGGTAATACCGGATTAGACTCAGAACTGATTTTTAATCCGCTTTAGTCGAGTAGTTTGGAGATAATTTCCTAGGGGCACTTTGCAAAACGCTGTATGACAAATAAATATCATACAACAAAATTACGTCATGTTAAACTATAGCATAAAAATATTGTACGATATTTTGAAAGTGGCCCCTGCTGCTGTCCGAAGCCAATTTGTTTGTCTTTTTATTATAGCCTGTGATTGACTTGTATTTGTCTTGTCTTTTTTCATCAGTTGCTATGAGGTGGTTTCCTTCACTCATAGGTCGGCTGGCACACCATCCCGCGAGTGAAATAACCTTGAAATACAGTGTTTCACCCCAATCAAGCAAGCTAAGCATAAAAAATCACTAGTTTTTCGAATTTAGTTCTACAGGCCTGTGCTGTAATCTTTTCTCACATAGCCTCAAAATTGGTCCTCTAACATTTTGTGAGAGCCTAACATTTGGATTTGCAGCTGCTTTGTTGATTTTTAAGATACATAAATGTTTAGGAAAGATCGCAAAATTGGACAAAACAAATGCCATCCAAAGATAGTAAATGCTATAATAATAATGAAGGTGAGCTATTTGCTGATCGAGTATAGTCATTTACAATGAGTTGAAGTACAGCATTAAGCACCGATCCACTTTCAAATGCTCTGATCAGAGTTATGTTTTTGGGTATTTATTGAAAGGTTCAACAGAAGGACCCCTCCATGAAACCTCCTGTCATTCCAGCGTCTGCAGTATGTGTGCATGCCTCACCCATCACTAATTCAGGGCTCCCAGATGTTCTATTATCCTCACTCTTAACCCCTTCCTGGGTCTTTTATCAAACATGGGACAGAGCTGCAGTATTTTGACCATATCAGCGTATCATTTGTATGAGTGAAATATCTTTGATATAGTGTTTTTATTCAAGGACAAAAACAATTATGCTTATGCCAAAGTACACTCGTATAACCAGTGATTCACTTACAGTATTGCCCATACTGACCTATACCCTGGTACATACAGAACATTTTGTTAGGTATGGGCCTAAAGCATAAGAACGATGTTGTCCCATCAGATGACTGACACCCTGAGTCCGGTTTAAAAATTACACAAGATTCTATTGGTTGACCTGGGCACGTGAGCAAACAAGTTTGTAAAACGGCGGCTCAAGGATGTGCTGCCCTTGAAACCAAGCAAACAAACTCTCGACTCTGACTGTTAACGAGCGCCTCTGGTAGCCATACCTAACAAAATGTTCTATATGTACCAGTGGATAGGGTCAGTATAAGCTATACTGTAAGCCGGTGGTTGGTTATGAGTGTAATGCAAAAGTGTTATTTTGGGACACTCCTCTCACTCCTCCCATGACCCGCTGAATTTATCTCCCCAATCCTGTAATTTAAAATAAAAACTCTGGGAGCCTTGCTTTTTTTTTTTTATCCAATCCTTCACATCTCTGCTATTTCTCACATCTAGCCCATATGTAAACTGGTAGTTAGGCAAAATTTTAGAACTAACTGCCGCAATTTTATTACCATTGTGCTTTAAGATTTATAGTTACTCCGAAGTTAAACTTTCTCAAATTGTTAAATCCACAGGCACAAAAATAAGAGTTAAATCCTTTTACCAAAAGATCTGTTTATTTGACTTGAAATTTTTCAGAAAACTTTCTACATCATGGAATAAGCATATTCGAGTCTAGAGCAATATAAGGCAGGTAGCTAAATTTGATGTTGGCTTGGGGAGCCTTGTTTTCTTTGACAGTTTTTGTCATTTCTTGTAGCCACTTCTGTTCAGGCATGCTCAACGATGTTTATTGACTAGATTTTCACCCTCTTAGGTGCCTGCCTTACTCCCACTAAACTTCCTCATGCAGTTCAGTTATGTTTAACTAGAAGTTCGTTTTCCTCAGCACATTGTTGAAGACAATATTACAAGATATTACAAGGGTTTTGCTGTCATTACGTAGGTGTTCTTTACAGAGCATGTAGTTGGTTATTTTTCGTGTTACTTTCT
>JARFOD010138639.1:0-13269 GCA_031763545.1 Mopalia muscosa
TTTCCTTATAGATATACTCATAAACAGGCGTCAAGTACATTTAGGACATTTCCTTATAGATATACTCATAAACACGCTTCAAGTACACTTAGGACATTTCCTTATAGATATACTCATAAACACGCGTCTGGTACACTTAGGTCATTTCCTTATAGATATACTCATAAACAGGCGTCAAGTACATTTAGGACATTTCCTTATAGATATACTCATAAACAGGCGTCAAGTACATTTAGGACATTTCCTTATAGATATACTCATAAACACGCGTCATGTACATTTAGGACATTTCCTTATAGATATACTCATAAACACACGTCAAGTACATTTAGGTCATTTCCTTATAGATATACTCATAAACACGCGTCTGGTACATTTAGGACATTTCCTTATAGATATACTCATAAACATGCGTCAAGTACATTTATAACATTTCCTTATAAATATACTCATAAGCACGGGTCAAGTACAGTAGGGCATTTCCTTAGATATACTCACAAACACGCGTCAAGTACATTAAAAACATTTCCTTAGATGTACTCATAAACACGGTCGAGTACATTTAGGACATTTCCTTAGATATACTCATAAACACGCGACAAGTACATTTAGGACATTTCCTTGGATATACTCATAAACACGCGTTTCTTACTCTCACAGTACATGAACACGTCTTCATGCCATATCTTTGAAACATAGTACCAGCTTCTGGCTTTATTTGAATTTCATACATATATTTTACCTAGTTACTCTCGATAAACCAATAGGCTCGTGTCCGTTCTTTATACGTTGATGTCTCTTTATAAGAAATATAAGTGACTATCCACGAAAGAGTATTTTTTTATATATATATACTTTTGCACAAACTCTGCTTTTAATTAAAACTTAAACACTACATTTCCTAACACATTCTGTAGAACCAAGTCAGTGGGTCAGTCTTTACATTAAGGACATTTCCTTAGATATACTCATATACACGCGTCGAGTACATTTAGGACATGTCCTTATAGATATACTCATAAACACACGTCAAGTACATTTAGGACATGTCCTTATAGATATACTCTTAAACACGCGTCTGGTACATTTAGGACATTTCCTTATAGATATACTCATAAACAGGCGTCAAGTACATTTAGGACATGTCCTTATAGATATACTCATAAACAGGCGTCAAGTACATTTAGGACATGTCCTTATAGATATACTCATAAACACGAGTCATGTACATTTAGTACATTTCCTTATAAATATACTCATAAACACGCATCAAGTACATTTAGGTCATTTCCTTATAGGTATACTCATAAACACGCCTCAAGTACACTTAGGACATTTCCTTACAGATATACTCATAAACACGCGTCTGGTATATTTAGGACATTTCCTTATAGATATACTCATAAACACGCGACAAGTACATTTACGACATTTCCTTAGATATACTCATAAACACGCGCCGAGTACATTTAGGACATTTCCTTAGATATACTCATAAACACGCGTTTCTTATTCCCACAGTATATGAACACGTCTTCATGCCATATCTTTGAAACATAGTACCAACTTCTGGCTTTATTTGAACTTCATACATATATTTTACCTAGTTACTCTCGATATAGCAATAGGCTCGTGTCCGTTCTTGTACGTTGATGTCTCTTTATAAGAAATATAAGTGACTATCCACGAAATTTTTTTTTTTTTTATACATATACTTTTGCACAAACTCTGCTTTTAATTAAAACTTAAACACTACATTTCCTAGCACATTCTGTAGAACCAAGTCAGTGGGGCAGTCTTTACCAGAAAGAATTATCAGAATCTATCCACACAACATTACCAGTGCTAAATACATGATACGACATTTCCATGAACTGTTATTCCGCCAGCAGGACTCCGGAAGCCATAACCTGTCAACTATAACAACGAAACACGGAACTTGTGTTCTCTAGAGAGGTAAGTTCTGACAATGATTTACAATGCTAATGACTTTTCAGTTATTAAGACGTAAAATACGCTTTTATCTGTGTTAGGGAGATCTATGGAGGACGTTTAACAAATTTATAATGTCAAAAAACTAAATATTTATATAAAAAGGTATCTATAAATAAGATTTTGCTTTTCTATTATCCGTCATCCTAATTCTCTTTAACATGCCAACATCAAAGCTTACAGGCAGAGTTGGTAGTGCTGATATATCCGAGTACAAAATGTTGGTTAGGTTTATAGTCTAAAGTACAGAAATGGAACTTGAATGTGGGAAAATGCACTACATCATAGATCTTCAAGCGGGAAATCTCAGACTTCTAGTTTCAAAAGTTCATTTGGATTTGAAAAGGAGCATGTTGTTACTACATAATGTTATCCAAAAATAACGCAAAAGACTGTGAAGCGGAACTTTCTCAAAATTTCACAAAACCAATCATCTCATAAAATAAGTTTTTCTCATGAAAGCTTCGTGACAAATAATCACAGATTCACAAATGTACAGATAACGTCGTCTTTATCGATTATCAGAAAAGAATTTTATTGTGTTATTCTTACTCGGAGATTGACTTCAATAATGTTCAAATGTTCATTGAGAGATTTCGCTGAAGACATTTATGTTAGTTTTAGCTGGACTAGCATAAAAACTAAGATAGAAAAATAAGCGGCGGTCTAACACAGGAAAGCAAGTAGGTTACATGTAGATACACACACGCGAACTAACTCCACGTCACAGTCCTGACATCATAGCACAAACGTTAAATGACAGAGGCGTCACTCGTGTCCGTTGTTATCAGACGTGGTTTGTAATTTTTCTGATTGGCTGATTGCCTCTGAAATAACCCAATTAAATGTTTGCCACTTTTTCAAGCCAATTTTAGCAAGGAAGAAAAGGTTTAAGCCTGGTCTTTTTCATTTTGTCCCTTGCCAGCAAAAGATGGTCTGACAAAGGCTCCGATGCAGATATTTATCTTTTACAAATATATAATACATTTTGTTGGAGAAACAATAAGTGATAGATTACATGGGAGAGCTTAGTAATAGGCCATCGATCAATTCTTACAAATGCATCCAGAGACATAAAGTGAAATTCGTCTGGAATGTTACTTAAACGAAGGCCACCTAAACAGAAAAACACACACTATCCGACCAAAACCACTTTAAATAATATTTCCTCGGGATTTTGTATTCAATTGTCAAAACATGAACAAATGCCTGTGAGTTAAATATAGTATCCTAAACTCTTTGTTTGCCTTTGTTTGTTTCTCAATCAACTATTAAACAAGGCTGATGGGTTGAAAGCGCTTTAGACCGTACCACTGGCAGCATCGACTAAGAGTAAATGAAGAAGTCGCGATAAACGTGGAATTGTCATCAGTCAATTCGTTAAATGCGTTAAATTGTAAAACATGTGACATTTAAAACAGGACAGCAGTTGGCATGATCTTGCAGGTTTCTTTGCGCTCAAGACAGGGAAGCTAATAAGAGTGTTTTATCCAAATCGTTATAATGTTCACATTTTTGTTTTACCAAGAATCAATTTAATTTGTGACGCTTGTATTTGAACAAAATTAAACAATAGAAAGAGAGTATCTCAACAAAACGATTTGTCAATGGATCCCAATTGCTTCTTATTTCGCCAGAAACATTACAGACATTCAATCAGCTGACTAATGAATTTGTAAAACTTTTATTAAATAGCTGTTGTCTATTTTATCCCAAAACCACATAAGCTAGTGGCAGAAAAAGAACAACCACAAACCAAAACATGTTTTTAATTGGATGCTTTTGCATTTTCTTTACATGAGTAAAAATGCATCATGGCACGGAATTGACTTCAGAAGAGTGAGTATGGATATTAACACGGTAAACAAACCACATCTGTCTGGATTATAACTTCTCAAAGCTTAAGGTGCAAAGTCTGGATCTAAACCCAAAGACCGTCCATAAACAAATGACTCAGATTTGTGATAAACGGTCTGAATTGGTTAAACAATATTTAATCTGCATGCCTCTGAAACAAGAAATCAAATGACACAGTATTCTTGGCCAGTAGAGGGAGTAGCAAATACTTATAAAACACCAACACAAAGTTTGGTTTCATGTTTGCTTGTTAATGTGCAGTCTTAGTATGTACGCCATGCTAATGCCGAGAAAGATATGCTCATGGTTCCCAATTACTTATTCTTCACCTGCAAGACTTTGGACACGATAGTCACATTGATACTTCTTTGTGGTTATTGGAACTGTTTAGTTGCTACGCCTGAAGGATTTCAGGAAGATAATCCGTTATATACAATGATGCGGATACGCCCGGTATATACATTTCCATGTTTATGCGCACTTAAAATACAAGAAAAGTTTTATCTAACTCATATAAAGCCTGATACGATATCAAAGTTTGTATTACAACTGTGACTGTAATAGTCTCAAATACCATTGCAAACATTTATTCGATTACGCGTTGACTGGTATCCAATAGAGGAAATCCTGAGATATGGTGGCATTATCCAAAGGATTTGAAAAAAAAAACATTCGTTTACCAATGAGTTCCAAGTTCCCTGACTTACCATAACGGAGGTGACCAGAGAGTTATAAATAGAATGGACCCATGGTGCCAATAACAAGTCATGATGAACCTGGCCTAGCCATTAATCAAATAATTAGCACGAGAGTTCACAGCAGGTAAAAAGCACATCTGCATCACAGATATCAATTTTTATGACTTGTCACAAACTTGATAGGCGTTTCTTTGTAAAGCAACAATGAAGCTATCGCTGGGATATTAATAAAAAAAAAATTCATTTTCGATTTGCCCGTTAAATATTTTATGAATATTCTATTTTGTATTTGAACAAAATTGAATGTTCAAGGGACACAAATCAAAATAGAATCGACATACAATCGAGTTCTATAGATTGTTTGTTTGTTTTGTTTGTTTGTTTTATTGGGGTTTAACGTCGTACTCAAGGGTATTTCACTTATATGACCACGGATTGTCCACTTCACACTGCACCTACATGTAGCCTTATTACGGTGGAAAACCGGGAGCAAACCTCGTAAAAACCACCCGCGATTGCCGGAGTCACAACATGTGACTCACTCATATACCTGATGGTCGACAGGCGGAGTCGATCCCATGAACGGTAAATCGAAGCAAGTTCAGTTTAGTATTATCGCGCATGCTACCACTAAATCACGGCCGCGGGCCAGAGTTCCATAGAACCACATGTTATGCTAACGGTTTCTATATGCACATTGCTTTGTGAGATTATCTTGTATACACTTCATAGATAGATTGTAACATAACTTCAGGTACTAGCTAGACAAATCTGTAATTGATTTTAATTACATTTAACTATATTTTGTATTTACTTCTGGCCAGTTCGTACACGAAAGTTAAATTGATGGTGACATTGGATGTCTCGGAAGCAAATGTTATTTGACCGAGTATACATCAATATTGTCAATTCCACCAGTAGATCAACTTCTATATAATTTTTCAAAATCAACGCATAATTCAGCACACTCGAATCATTATGTTCAGCAATGTTTCTGCGTCTTGGTCCACAAACACTATTTAAGTCACCGGGGAGTTTTAACCATAAAGATTCATCGAAATCTTTACACACAATGTTAATGGCGGGGAAAATATTCTAATAGTTTCCATGAACTATGAATTTGCTGACAAGACGCTGGACACGATGGTCACTTAAGTTCTTGTTTGTAACTATGGAAACCGTCCAATTGATACACAAAATACGGATGTCTTGAGGATTTCACTTGGATAATTATTCCAATAGAACAGAACAACTGATGGCATGTATGTTGTTAGCGTCCCGTCAATCTAAACCAAAGGAAACGACAGGCAATATCGACAGAAGGTACTACAGTATGTCAAGTCTTGCTCCTCATTTGCACAATAAATGTAGCCATTTTGTATTCATTGCCATACTTAAGAGTGCAGACAGACCTAAACTAGCGGCGCGAATGCCTTAACGGGATTTTAAGTATAGACATCGATGCAGTACATACATATGCAATACAGGTAAAACAGAGAAGTGTGAACAAAATCAACACACAACTTTCGTTCCTAATTGGTGTCTTCATTCCTATCTCCCTACCCAGAAGAGCTATCTTACATTGTTAAATTACATCACATGACATCAATATAGTCAACACCAAAAGGAACGCGATGGTTATTTACTACCTAGACTATAACACTGGCCTAGTATATAACAGACACAGATCCCCTCAAAATCATAAACTATGCCTTAGTATTTAAGACATCACACGTATCCACATATGCATGCTTCACATAAGTAAAATGTCTAGTATTATTCAATTTTTGTTATATACAGAAACATCAATGTAAAACGTGTATTAAGTCAAAACAAAACAAAAACAATATTAAGCATTATCCAAAATTCATCTACTGATGAGTTTTCACAAAAACAAATTGTTCAGCCAATCTTTAATGTACAATTGACCCCCTTTATTGACCCCAAAACATGGAACAACTTGTCAATGTTAAACAGGGAGAATATTGCCAAAGATTGGCTGCGGGAAAGCGAAGTTTCCGTTAAACCTATATATGTATTATTCTAAATTTACCTTTAATATTACTTCATAGAATTAACTTCCATACAAACAAGACAACAAAACACAACCTGGTAAAAGGAGACAATTAAGCTTTCACCCAAGAACAGAAAAAGTGAATTTTGTTTCGCAAAATATTAATTGGTATTTTGCACACGTACTTAAACACAGAGTTCAGATTGTGGTAGATAACTTCTTCCAATCCTATATTACGCTCATAGAAGAAATTTTATCTAAATTTGATTCCTACAAAATTATGCATTGGATTTTAGAAGAAAAAAAATAAAAATAAAACCAGAAAAAAACAGCCACTTTTCATTGTGCATATGTTTTCTCAATTTCTTTTACAATAATGTAACGACAAACATAAACGAAATTGAGAGAAAGTGATAATAAATTGATTTAGCCCTGTCATACTGTTCTTCATTTATTTATACAGTGAATTCCATAGATATCAATTAAAGACAGAATTATGGAACCTGTGTTGCGCGCTCACTTTTTCAACGAATGAGGCTAAAGTCTTTGTTGTTAAATGTGTTTTATATAATCTGTAACCCTTATGACAAGTATTGTCCAATTTTTATGGCTGTAAGAGTCTGCCTTATTCCTCGCTGTTTTCCCCTTTATAATGGGGAGAATTTGAGCTGGGTATAAAAGAGCATCGCTGAATATTTTACCGCTATTGGCATGGTTGAAAGATAAAGTTTGATAAAAATCCCTATCTCGGGTTGTCTGATATGAAATATTAATCAAGGTGAACAATAGTGAACTAAATCTATGTGGTTAAACATGCAGGCTACTTAATTAAA
Source organism: Mopalia muscosa (assembly GCA_031763545.1). Classification (NCBI taxonomy): domain Eukaryota; kingdom Metazoa; phylum Mollusca; class Polyplacophora; order Chitonida; family Mopaliidae; genus Mopalia; species Mopalia muscosa. Next base: position 7,395 of record JARFOD010138639.1, read on the forward strand.
ATCAATAACTGATCTGACTAAAATCTGTTTACATACGTCCAGTAAAGCAAATAATAACTTAGTATGGATAACAAGTTCTTGGTTTACTTCACACAGCGGTTCTATCTCATTCCAGAGATTGTTTTCAAGTCTAAATACATCCAGTAAGTTTGGCCAATTCTGGACTATATATGTTACGTTGCATTACAAAGACAAATGTTCTATAATAAAGTAATACAACAAAGAGGGTAACTTGCACACCCAAATACCCCGATCGATTCTTCTAGAATATTTGCCTATTATAAATCTATAACAGTATGATCACGCATGATGTTCCTGGGTTTCTTAAGCTCCCGTGACCGGTGACAAATGCTAGATCAATAAAATCAATACAATAGAGCCCTGGCTTTAAACACAGGTCAAACGATGTAATTTTACTTGATGAATGCATCGCGATGCTGCTCAATTGGCCTTCTTACTGGACACCACTACTTCAAGCTAATGATCACAGAATTCAGTTTGATAGTCGAATGCAATGGTTGCAATCACCGACTTTCTTCAGCATTTTGCACGGTTCAGTTAAGAGAATACGTTTTATTTCACTCTTATCTAATCAAATCTTGAGTACGAGTCACCATATGGCCGTCTTGTTCTCTTCCAGTAAATCCCTCATTAACCACAATCACAAAACGTGATTCTGCTCCGCCGGAGAAAATTAATGTTCATAACTGTAAAGCTCGGACAGCATAACTACGATCAGACCATACAAATCTTTGGAAAATTCCTGATAAAGTGTCTGATAAATTGAAAACATAGGGCAAATTCTATAACCGAGAGACTAGACCCAGAGAAAAGAAAATCCTTCTCAATATGGACGATGAGGCACCAAATGTTTTAATATGTCTGTTGTTATAGATATTACATCCTGCGCATTAATACTAGTACTTGACTGGTTCATTTTATGGACTTATCCCAGAAATGACTAAATACGGTAATTTAAAAAGCCCCACCAAACAACACTAACATCTTATTACTGATGACACGTGGTAAGCTCACTATTTACTGCTCCCTTATAACACCGAATGAGCAAAAAGCATATGATAACTAGTTTGACACTTGTGTGGGTTAAATTGGTTAATAATATAGCTTAACTCTGTTTATGATGACCCGAGCTACTAAGGCAACAACTCGCCCCTAACCCGACGACTTGGAATAACATAATTGGGAGCGCCGATGACAGATGTAACACGCCTTTATCGACCAGTCTGAAATGACATCGTTAATAATGTTGTTCTTTCCTTACTTTCTCAACATTCACACAACTGTTCCACTCCATCAAGTCGGACTGCTAAATTCTGAGCGGAAAATGGCGTGTTGTGCCTTTTCTTCGGTTTCTTTTTTTATTTTATTTTTTTAAACCAAAATGTTCACAGGAAATAGGTGTTGGACATATAAGGTGGCAATGGAGCATGTAGGCGAGTCAACTAGACAGTACTGGTCCTTTTGTTAAACGTTTAAGATATCGTCTCTGTGATTTTGTTTTGTTCAATGGATAATGCTATCATAAATCACTAACCATGATTATTTATCTTAATAACATTCCTATATATTCTGTGGATCAGTATAAATTCTTAGGTATCATTTTCAGCTACAACCTCAGATGGACCTATCATATAAATTATATTGCTAAAATTCATTCGCGCAATATAGGCTTAATTAAACACGTCAGAAATAGCCTTATGGATACTCTAACACACCCTAAGCTCAAAATGTGCGATTTTTTTTATTATTGCATATTTTAAAAGTTGAGATTGTGATCTTTATGCCAGAGCAGACCCTATAAAAAAAAAAGAATTTTAAGACCGTCAACTTTGAGGATAAAACTTGACTACATTATTTACAACATGGGTGTTTTGACAATCAATTTAGTATAAACACTCCTTATTCTTAACTTCTCGTTCATCTTCTTATGTCTGTCCTATACCAATCCTCTTTGGGGCAACACATACTACCCATATTCAACCTCTCTTCTTACTACAAAACGAGTTCTCCGATTAATCACCTTCTCCTCTAAATTTAAGCATACTGAGCTTATTTTCAAAGAACTTTAAATTATTAGTATATTTGAACTTAATGAGTTACTTACTCTTACAATTGTCCATAAATATATTCATACCCCCTTTACCCTGCTGTCAATTTCCGAAACCACTTCTGTCGACTATGTGAAATTTACCCAACTAGAAAAAGCCTTCTCAACCTAAAAATTTATCTTTGTGTGAAAACCTGTCTGAGCGTACATTAGGAACCACTGGTGCTCGTGAGGGGAACAAACTGCCATCCACAATGAAAGAAATCGCATCACAATCAACGTTTAAAACATTCCTGACACACCTCCTCCTAAATCGATATTTCGATTAGCTTGCCTTTAATATATGTTGACTTGTTTTGTATGTATATATGTTTGTAAAAACAAAAATAATAATAATTTGTATAATGACTTACTTTCAACAACTACTAATCATCTTGGGATAAAACAAGTCCTTCGGGACTTTATTCTCGGCAAACAATTGTTTACAAATAGTTGTATTTTACATAAATTGCATTGGTGAATTAAAGTATCGAATCAATCAAATCGTCATCTTTCAACAGACTGTTCAAAGACCCATTTTATAATACAGTGGTAGTTCTAAATAGCCTTTGTATGTAAACCAGCATGAATACAGACTACATTGATACGACACAGATATGTTTGTTGGTCAGTAGCCAAGAACACCCTGTGAAAGGGATCATAGTGAAATATAACTTTCTTACATGTGAGATATTAAATATTTAAAAGACATTATCAGCTGATTCGTTTTGTTTAACAAATGGGATCACCCATCATTGGAACACCTATACAGGTGCAGAGACAACCAAGTGTTCATCTTGACCCGCCAAGACGTATCCCCCGAATGACTCCCAAGTTGTTTTAGCCAACACATATATTGTTGTTCAATCTCGAAAAAGGGCTGACATTTGGTTAAAGAAAGCTTCAGCAGTTTAGAGACAAGTACTTAATTAAACTCTAAGCATTTAATGCCGTGTGAGTTAAATAAATTCAATTCACAAACCCCTTTACCATCCTCCATATACATCAACCAAGAGCCCGGGGTGTATTAAAAATATTAAATATTAAACAATAATACGGACGTTGTATTAAATTTGTGTCAATTCATATATCCATTATTCATAATGTTTTGTTTTAATGCTGTTACAATTCCTAACTCTTTTGGAGAATCGAAGAACCGGTCAACAGCGAAATGTCAGACCCCAGAAATGTAATTTAACACGAGACACATGGCATCGAGAAAAGTATCAGCCTCTCAGTAAGCCAAATATCCCGTCTTACTCTTAAAGATTTTTTAGGAAAGTATGAAAACAAGGCTAGTGGACCGGATAGTGGCGATATGCTAATGCTACCCAAGTACTGTTCTTTTCCCAGCACAGACTTCGGCCACGATGGTCAAGTTAGTTCTTCTTTGTGGCTTTAGATGGATATACATGTTCAAGTGGCGATATCTTATGGATTTAGGAGGCCATTTATCACTTCTGTCTTGTCAGTTGTCACTCTGAAACAAAGAACATTCACGAGACGGGACAGCATAGAGGTCCTCACAAGACAGGACAGCAAAGAGGTCCTCACAAGACAGGACAGCAAAGAGGTCCTCACAAGACAGGACAGCAAAAGAGGTCCTCACAAGACAGGACAGCAAAGAGGTCCTCACCAGACAGGAAAGAGGTCCTCACAAGACAGGACAGCAAAGAGGTCCTCAGAAGACAGGACAGCAAAGAGGTCCTCACAAGACAGGACAGCAAAGAGGTCCTCACAAGACAGGATAGCAAAGAGGTTCTCACAAGACAGGATAGCAAAGAGGTTCTCACAAGACAGGACAGCAAAGAGGTCCTCAAAAGACAGGACAACAAAGAGGTCCTCACAAGACAGGACAACACAGAGGTACTCACAAGATAGGACAGCAAAGAGGTCCTCACAAGACAGGACAGCAAAGAGGTCATCACAAGAGAGGACAGCAAAGAGGTCCTCAAAAGACAGGACAGCAAAGAGGTCCTCACAAGACAGGACAGCGAAGAGGTCCTCACAAGACATGACAGCAAAGAGGTCCTCACAAGACATGACAGCAAAGAGGTCCTCACAAGACAAGACAGCAAAGAGGTCATCACAAGACAGGACAACAAACAGGTCCTCACAAGACAGGACAACAGAGAGGTCCTCACAAGACAGGACAACAAACAGGTCCTCACAAGACAGGACAACAAAGAGGTCCTCACAAGACAGGACAACTGATTTGATTTGATTAACAATTAAGCGATTTTGTTAAACCTGAAAATGCAGTCTTCGTCTAAATTATCATATAAATGCGACATACATGTAGTAAGAATCAAAGAGCCAAAAACTATCCAAGAGTTCATTACACTTTACTTACTATTATAACATTTTTCCTTCGTTTTCCACAAAACATTGTCCACAATATATGGCCCTATTTTCCCATTATTTGGTATTGTTTGAGCTCATTTTTTTTCTGATTAAACTTTACTAAACATAATAAAAGAGCACAACCTGTCGAGGAATGATGAAATCACAGTATCGCTAACTATCATTTCATGGTGCAGATTCACAAACTTTCTCAGCATGTACAATTTATCAATACACACGGACGCCATTTATGTCAATTTTATTGTTGCTTTTGACAATTAGATTTCGCTTTCTGCAAGAACGACGAAGTCAACATTTGGATATTTTCTCAATTTCTTAAATTTTAATCTCGAGTTGTAACGGGTAATATACAGACATCGCGAGAGAAGGTAAGAAAATTTACATGGAATACAAAGTATTGATAAATATGAAACCAACAAGATATTCGATATCGGTTAGGAATAAATCAGCCTACAAACACGTATTTCAGATATATAGAGAGTAACCCATGAATATATCCACAAACGGAAATGAGTGTAACAACATGTTAGATACAGATACGTAACCAGTTTAGGTCATTTCGATGTTTGTTTCTCTTGATATAATGGGTCATGATCAGAATGGAGTATATATTTAGGGTATAACGCTTGATATAGATAACTTTTATGATATCTTCTTTTATCACACACCAAATCAGTTAAGTATTCAATTAAACCTTATTTGTTCACTGTATTGGTCTCGTACATTAAATGTTTATGTTGATTGGTTTTTTCAATTTAAGGGTTGATTGCAAACACAAATAACCCATATCAAACCAACCCATGATTTCAATGTTATCAGGTAATAGATGACTAACTCACGAATGGTATATGCTGGACAACAAAGGATATATTTTTGGGCGTTGTGAAAGTGTTTGAAAAGTCAAGGTTTCACAAAAAAACCCTGTAGTAGACACACTCTTTGTAACACGGCAGATCCTCCTGCTGTAAAGGCATCAATATTCAATAATTCTGTTGGCACAAAATGGAACGGTCACATCTTTGACTGACATAATCATTTGGTAACAATTAGTTCCCAATAAAGCGAGCGCAAAAAGCTCCCAAGAAGAGCGGCAAAATATAACCCCTTCCATCACATGTTTTGATGGGAATCGGTCTTATCTGGACCTTTCCTGACACGGGCAATGATCCTTTCTAACAGAAAAACAATTAAAATCATTAACAAAGAATACAAAACTCTCTGGATTGATTAATATGACCAAACGATATTACCGTTTCAATTTTCCATGGAATATTATGAGCAACAAAGACGATAAATCGCTCCTAACCGAACGACTTGAAATAGCATAAGGAGAACTGCTGATGACATATTTAAGACATCTTTATCGACCAATCTTAAATAACATCATCAACTGCCAACATTCTC
>JARFOD010138650.1:0-13268 GCA_031763545.1 Mopalia muscosa
CCCCCCCCACACACACAGAGAATATATATTGTAGAAGTACATTTAGTTGAAATAATCTGTGAATATGTACATATGATTCTCATGTAGATCCAGAGGTTTAGGAATACAAAAGAGTAACCATTCAGGGAAGATTATTGCATACAGGCCTGTGCTGTAATCTTTTTCCGCATAACCTTGAATCAGTCCTCTAAGATTTTGTTAGATCACCTTACATTTGCATTTTCACCTGGTTTGTTGATTTTTTTAAATACTGTACTTAAATGTGCCTTTGGGAAAAATAAAGCAACATTGTTTTAAAATACAATCTTCACTGATTTAATTATCAGATGACAGAATTTGTCAAAATCATTAGCAAAATGCAAATTAAGACAAAAACTGCAAACAATGTGGGAAACATAAATTGGTCCTCCAAGATAAAGTTTGCATAACCATGGGGAGACCCTGTTTTGTCTGTTCTCCCCAACAGTACAGGCCTGTGCATGTAGTTCAGATTAGCAATCTTTGCAATCCAAAGATGAGAAGTGTAATTCCCTTATTTATATTAAAAGAAAAGAGAAGAAAACAGGTATGGTTAGCTAGGCCTGGTGTTTCCATGAAACCTCTTCAGGGTTTATAATGTCACACCTGTATACAGGTATTTTAATGGTAGAATTACAATTGAAAGTGTGGCGAAGGAAAGTACAATAACAGATTCACATCTAGCATTGTCATGTATGCCATTGTCTACCTGAGGCGGAGTTGTCAGGTTAATTTAATTGACATGCCTTAGACCATCCCTTAGGCCTTTCTGCTCTACCCACCCCTGAGAGCCCTAGTTGTTCATTTTTTATCGGTCCTTTAAGCTCCTTATCAATGTCAATTGAAACTCAACACAAGATTATTGTATATATTGAACCATTTAAAGTTAAATCATTTATAAATTTAATATTACCGATTTTTATATTATTTTCTTTCCTGTTTTATAACAAAGTGTATTTATCTGAATATTACAATTAAGAGAGATAATGAGTATCTCCTTGGCCTAAGTTAACTATTGATCCTCTCTTGTCCCCATACCTTATCTCAGTGTTACAGTTAACTCCACCCTTTGGCCTGTCACCCTTGGGGGAGCACTTGTTACATCATAGCACTGGGCCATATAATCTCCTTATCAGCTTACCACAGAGACACTTATTACAATAGAGCTGTCCCAATAGTCTGGACTTGTCACTGGTCTTTTTACAAGCTTTTCATAGACTTGTTCATTCAGAGGGACTTCAGTCAGGCACTCTTTACAGCTGGCCTTTCAAGTTAAACCTAGAAACACATGTGGTCAGTATTTGGCAAGTTTATTACCCTACACAAGTAAATAATCTAATAACTATTAAGAAAATATTGACTTGGTGTTTTTCATTATAGTACAAAAGTACATAAATAAACTTAAGTCTAAGGATACCAGATACACCATGGAGACAGATTGACATAAAACCAATAGAAGCAATACTGTATTCTAATTTCAAGAAAAATGGAGATAATGTAATTAAATTATTTTATTAAAATGTCAATGTGGTTTAATTTTAGCAGCCAAACATATCCTCAAATAAGACAAACACTTTGAAATGTTGCATCTTCAGTGATGGAATAACCCAGAATCCTAGGTAAAGATTCCAGATTGACAAAACCCAGGGTTTTTTTTCAGTTAACATATACCTATAGTTTAACCACCTTATAAAGGCCTCTTAAACAAGTTATAGCTATAGTCTGCAAAGATATATTTGATATTTAAAACTATACAATGCTGTTATGTTTTAGATAAAACTGAAGTATTTATTATTGAAATGTTTAAGAAGATATTATCAAATTTGAGATAAGACTGTGGTGAGTATGTAATGTTTGAAATATACCAGGAGTATGGGATAAGATTTAACTGTTCTATTTCTGTTGAGTGTGATACTTCTAGACAGTTGTGTATTTATAAACTGAACTTTGCTATCTGTTATGTCATCGGTTAGAATGTGCCCTGCCAAGTGGTGAAGTTATTTGCCATTATAGTAACAGCCTGTTAGAGCTATCTTTATGCTTTAACCAGAGGTTGAACCTGTGGGGGGCTGCCAAATATTCTCAACGGATTCTATTAGGGTCCAGAGGGAAAATAGTTCACTGTATAATGCTCAATGATGCTTTTAATTCTGTAACCCAGACTTATTTATGTCCAAAGCTTACAAAAAAACAGTTTCTCATTGACATGATTATGTTAGGTAAATTTTTCCTTTTCTTTTATTTTAATTCTAAAATGTTTAGTTTTTGTTTACTCACTATTGTGTCCTGTAATAAAACGAAACTCCCTTGCTTAACAGCATGCTCTTTATTCTAATTGGTTAACAGTTACTAAAAGAATGTGTTCGTTGGTGCAAGAAGCTTGAAGTAGGTCATCTTGTGGAACTAGGGCATCAGCTGAGAGAGTCCTGTAAGCTAGGGGGCAGTGTAGTCAGTATAGACTGAGCCAGTAAAGGCAGATTAACCACACAGTCAGCCTTGCCTTCAGTCTGAGCCAGAGTGCCTAGCGGAACACACATAACCACTGTAGGAGAGCGGACAGGCTGTCTACATGCTGAGTAGCTAGAACACAAGCCTCTGTACATCTCGCTACGGAGCTGTCTTTCTTGAGCCAGAAGAACTCAACCACGTCTGACTGCCTGTCGTCCATAGACATCTTAGAGAAGAAGACTTTACTCATACCTATTCAGATAGGAGTCCATTTTGCTGAACAGGATTCTGTATTGTGTATATGGGGATTGTGAAAGGAGATAGTGTGTCACTTTACCCACTAGACACTGTGTTGTTTTCTGTCTCAGTAACGCATGTGAGAATCGCCATACTCTCTACAGTCTTGACATTTCATGAGCTAACCATTTGAAGCTGACTATTTACATCTTTAGCTTCTCCGCTCTACATCTATGTTTATTAAGTGATCAGCAATATTGTTTATATCAGGAGATTTCTGTTGTCTCTGACACCATTGGATTACCTGTACTCTAATTACTGAGTCGTTAGAGCTGTGTTCCTACCTGAGATTCACACCTGCTTAACAAATCTATTTATATATGTATCTATCATCCTATACAAAAACACAAGTAATCTTGGAGCTCTAATTGACCCCCACTGGATTTATTTTTACCTGGAAATTATTCTTAAACCCTATGGAATAACGAAGGGAGAGAAATTTACTGCATAGAGAAAGGTAACTATTTTTCATTTCCTTTACTTGGTAGTAATGTACTCGAGCATATTGGATTTTTCTTGTTGAGCCTGGGCTATGTTGATTTTAGAATAAGGAATATATGAGAGGTTAATGGAGTGAAATTAGTCCTTGCTCACGTTTTGATATCTTTATTGAGTGGTTAACGCCGCCTTACCATGTACCAAGTAACTGGACATTTCCTCTGATCTTTTCTAATCTGTTTGCGATCAATTGATTGGTTACAGTAAGCCGTAGACACAGGTTACAATGAAGGTAGTTTTATTGAATCTTCCTCAAACAGGTTTTTGGAGGTTGGGTTGTGTGGGCTTATTCACCCTGAACTCACTTAATAAACATCCAGAAATACAGTTCTCTCAAAGTACCCTTCACTGTATTGACATAGACGTATTAATACACTAAAAATTATTGTTAGCATTGTGCTTAGTATTCAAGTTCACCAAACTTCTGGCTTATGAAGACAACTATTAGCCATATATTTAGGATGGGTACTTTTAGGACCATTGACACGACATATTTTGAAAATATTAATTGCTGAATTTTTTATTTTTTATTTAGTAAAACATAAATGAGATCAATTTCAAAATGTAAATACTCTGCATTGAAAAATATAGTTTCTTTGTATTTTGTTTTCCAATTATCTATATACATCTAGTAAAAGTCACTTGAAATGAATATAAGTTGGTTGTTTTAGATAAGTTTATTTATGGGAAAGAGTTTTTCTGGTCATCAATGGATTTGTTTAAAGCCTTTTTTTTAGAGACATTAAGGGTTTATAAGTGTAGAGGTGTTCCACAGCTTGCTTTCTATCATTCATTGAGACTGGGTATTGTTAAAAGCTCTCTAACCATAGCCCAGTTATCTAGGGAATGTAAGAGGTGAATGGGAACTGAGGTAAGGGGTTGGGGTGGGGGCATTCGCCCAGTATGCTCTAACGCTTTCCAGCTGTAATTTGCTGCTTTAGCCAAGAAACTCTGGTCACTCTCAAATAGTTCAACCCCTTCACAGATTGTTTTGTTAAGATTTTAAAATCTTCTCTGCATTTAGATGTGATCATGATAATACATGTCTCTGTCACTTTATTTGAACCCTGTTCTCCTGATTCACAACATTCGTAAAATATTGTTCTCTCTGGCACAGTACTGACCAGAGATACGGAGATCTTAACTGTTGACATGGAGAAGCATTGTCTAATTATCTCTCTTCCCCCTGTATGAAATTATCGAAACATTCCCCAACTATTAAAGCAATACCTCTGGACTCTAGTCTTAACTTTTTAATTTTCTGATAAAATAAGTTTCAAATTTAAGAAAACATACATGTATTTCGGTCTGTTACTTTGAAATCAAGCTTTGAATTTGATTATTCTAATGCCTGAAAGACAGGTCCCTCACTCTTGATCGGTTATTGTCGGGTTTTGATTGGTTATTGTCAAACCTGATTGGTTATTGTTGGGTTTTGATTGGTTATTGTCAAACCTGATCGGTTATTGTCGGGTTTTGATTGGTTATTGTCAAACCTGATCGGTTATTGTCAGGTTTTGATTGGTTATTGTCAAAACTGATTGGCTATTGTCGGGTTTTGATTGGTTATTATCAAACCTGATTGGTTATTATCAATCCTGGTTGGTTATTATCCAGTTTTAATCTGTAACCTCTGACCCATCCCTGTATTTGATATTTTCCCAACATGACATGAATCAAGTGGGACAGTGCACAGCTAGATATCTCCTGCTGAATCCATGAGAGAAAATGCTAAATCAGGTCAAAACATCAGTAAAACCTTTAAATATTTCCATAGTCACCTAAACTTTCCTAAAGGGCCGGGATATTATTTCCATAAAATATTTTACTGGTCTGTAGTGCTGAAATCCATGAAACTAATTATTAATCAATCTGAGTAATCACTAGTCTGCAGGTCCAGTACCAGGTGTAAATGACTGATCCAGAATTTCTTTTACTGGTCTCCAGACATGTGCACCAGTGCGAATTTATATCCTGGAAGCTTGCTGTTGCCCTGGTGCTCTCATAGAATCAGGAGCAACGCGAAGCCGATCTTTTGTTTTGTATAGCAGTGTTTGTTTTTCAAGCAGTGTTTATTGCTGGTGGGATTGTGTTACTTCACCCATTGATCTACTCTGGTATTCTTGATATGATGAGATAAATAACCTATAGTCCTGACAGTTTTGATTCTAAACAAGCAAATCAATGCTGATATTACCTGTATTGTTCATGAGCTACAATCTGCTCTACGGCTACCCACCAAATCATTGTGTTGAAGCTACCAGATGGGTGAGGCTATGACATTGCGGCAACCAGATGTCTTCTCTCAGTACCCTCTACCATAACTGTTGGCACCACTGTGATCTGAGTGGAAGGACCTCAAGTGTTATAAGTACACCAGACCTGAAGAATTTTATTTGGAGTCTATGGCGCTTTGGTCAGTCCAGCAAGGTATAAGTACAGTAGGACCCCCAAACTCTTGAAAACGGTTTTAAAATACAGCAAAGCAGTGATTCGCCCACTTTGATATCCCTGTGCACATTTTAATGTAGTCATAACTCAAAGTATTAAGTTTTTAAAAATGTCATAGCTTAATCACCTAGCACTGGTTGACACGCTATATGGATATCTAGATGACAGGCCATGGTATGTTGAGGATTTGTTAAAAATTTCTTCTAAATCTTTGTTTGAACAAAATTTATAAATTTTGAAAATTTTCTAAATGTTGCTGTCTGAATAGGTGACCAAGTCCAACTGCAAACTGTTCTCTTTCTGATCACAATAAAGGGTTTTTTAACATTTGTTAATGAAGACCAGTTAATTCTATATACATATTTGGTATTATTTTTTTGTAAATATCCAATTATATCTCCTTAACTAAGAGTTCTTTCACAAGTCATAAAAACGATGCAATAAGGTATATTCTTATCTCAATCTGAGTTAAATTAAGTTCATACACTTCTTTGAAAACTTTTAAACCTGTTTTCGTCATACATTATCTTGAGGGTTTTTTTTTCTTGACTGTAAAAGGTAATGGGCTGCATGGTTAATGTATATACTCTGTTCAGACAGTTGAAAAATAGCTTGATCTACACTTCCTGTTAGTCTTAACTCAAAGTGTCAGGCTTTTTGCCTTTGGGAAGGGCTTGGTAGAAAATATTAAAAGGCACTCAATTCTGTGAATAACTTGGTTTAATAATCTAAGCTTGTACATGGATATATTATAAGCTGAATGTAATAAGATAGATGTATTCTGTAAAACTGGGCGTTTTGAAACTGATATAAGATTTAGGAATAATGTAATCACTGTATACTGCCACATAACATGTATGAGTGATCCTTCATTTCTTATCAAATCTTTGATCTGAAGTCATATTATAAAGAATCAGTCTGCTGCGGCAATGAAAACACAGATTATATAAGCTTTTAAAATAAATACAAATTATAAAACATAACTTTAATGTTAGTTGAAAAAACATGTTATGCTTTGGTTAGAAGGAATTACAGTTTTGGGGGGGTGAGAACATTTTGTGGTTTTGCACAGTGCACTCAGAACAGAAATTTATTTTTTTTATCCAGATATAGATGTGGATAATCTTAAAGATGGTTCAGATTTCACAAACTGAAAGTATTACGCCAGCTGAAAGAATTAACAATAATTATGAGTTAACATGGCTGTGCATTGTATTATTTTCCTACCTAAAGCGGATGGTTGGAGGATTGTTCTGGTGCTAAGGGGTTAGCTATTCGTGCTGTTGGGATGTGTTTGTGTTTACTCTGGTCATTGTCGTGTCTTCTTTCCAGCAGCATGCAGGACGGCTTCCTTCACCTATTGGGCTGGCACACCCGTCATAGGAATGAAACAGCCTTAAGAATTGTGTCAAAGCCCCAGACAAGCAGCACCGTGTCTTTTTACTTTCGTTTCACTCTTGTCTTGTCAGGCCATGAATTGACTTCTAAAATCATTTGTGTATAGGCCATGACGGGCATATTTCATCATGTCTGTTTTTAGTGACATTGTTTGTTTAAGATTTTAATTCATTGTGGAACTGTGACCATACAAACATTAAAAATCTTTCAGAATGCTTGGGTCACCCTTTATTGTAAGAATCAGACATGCTCATTTGGTTATATCATTGATAGAGGATAAAGCAAACAGTCATTTGGTGTGCCATTTTAGATTTGATTGTTTGGAGCTATCTCCTGTTGTGCCTCTAGTATTGAAGGTAGCTATTAACAAGTTTCATGCGGAGTCATTCAGTGGAAGCTCAAATACCTCAGGTGACCTGCTCGACCCGTAAATCTAGACGTGGGAAAGCGAACACCAGATTTAACGCTTCAGTGCTTGTTCAAACCACTGAATAGTTTCACGGCAATGACAAGCCCTATGAGCTCGTCACACCACTGAAGCATCCTGGTAGATTCAATTATGATAAAAATGTATCCAGGAAATGTTCATGTTTTTAAAAGTAACATCTTTCTGGAATCCTCTAGTCATGATCATCATAAGGAAGGAATTTGTTATATTTTTATGTCATTGTTAATATTGACCAATGTAAACGCTCAATATTAGAGGAAGGTACACATGTATTTTTAAGTACAGACTGAATCTTTAGCTTAAAGATTTCATTGTTTTATTTAAAGTATGGTTTACTTTTCAATACATCATAAACCTTCATAATTAAATCGCCCCAAAAAGTGATTTTTTCAGATTTAAATGTTTTATTATAACGTTGATGTGAAAAAGTAAATTAAACTATTCTTAATTCTGCTAAAATTTGTTCAATGCATTTTCTGTAAGTAATTGGCATAATTCGAGCACATAAAACTAGTCATCATCCGTAACTGGTATATTGGTGCAGCACAGCCTCTGTGTCTAGCATGTGAGAAGAATGACATCACTGCATAGAGAAAAAAAGTTGGAAAGATTTATTCTAAAGGGTGTGTTGTGGGTAGAGAGTACAGAGTGGGGTGGGTGGTTTGAACCACAGAAATAGGTGTACAGGTTTGATTAAAGTTAATGGGAATTAGTTACTTTTATTGATTTAGGTAATTTGATGAAACTTGTGTGTTCTATGACATACATGTATTATGTAAGTCAAGCTTTTAGCCATGCTTCATTGCTGCCTGTCCATTGAACTCCTTTCACATGTATGCTAAACACGCATCATGATACTTGTTGGTGAGTAAAGTAAGATTTTGGGGGACTTGATATCACAATTAACAGAACACAGACATTACCATGGGAAATCTCTCATAGAAGTGAACAAGACTTGGGCTTGACATCTGATAATCAGCGGTAAACAAATAGACACAAAAGGCAAGAAGTATAGCGTTTTAGTGATTTGTTGTTGTTGTCTTCCTATTATGGGATGGCAAGTGGATGTTCAACCACTGCAGTAACTTATTTAAAAAGTATAAACTTAAAACTTTCTATTTGTCTATTTCCACTTTCAACACCTTTGTGCATTTTTCACATGAATTCCTGATCGGAAACCAATAAATACATGTACATAGAAAGAAATTCATAGAAAGGTATAACAAACTATACTGCCTGTGGGTCTATTGGGTACTTGTTGATTTGTCTCGGATTTCTTGTAAATCTTTACGGAAATCTTTGGACAGGTAAGATTAGGTTCAGTCTAGATGTGAAGACGTTACAGGTGTAAATGATTGTCTATCTCGTTACCTGGACTGAGTGTATTGAGAAATAAAGCTGAGTTAATCTGACAGGTAGAGGAATGTAGGAAGTGGATTTTAGAAGCTTTAACACTCAGCCTTTTAGCCAACTATTGTTTTATTTGAACGACTCGTAAAACAATGTGCGTGGGTTAAGAAGTGATACAGAGCACTTGTTTAGCAAGGACCAGTCAGATCTCATCAATGCTGTTTGAGAAAAAAGGTTAGCATATCAACCAAAACAGGGCTGTAGAAAGTGAGATGTTTAGCGTGAGAACATGTATGCAGCAGGTTTGTTGTGCTTTCAGAACAACCACATGGAAGTTCCTCATAGGTGAACCCTTAAAATCCATAAAAATCTCAGCTCTTACAATACCAAATTACCAATGCAATAGATTGAAACTAGAAAAGATAGTTCTTGATAGTTGTTCATTCTAGAGGTAAGTTGTATACCTCATACCACAAAAAATAACTCCCCTCTCAGGCTTTCTCTGTGCGATAAAAAATTATAGATTTAAATCTGTGTCATGTATCATTTGTATGGTTAGTTTGCCAATATTTGAAAATGGTTGGTTAAAATTAGATGATTTTACATGGGAACAAATACTCACTGTAATTTCAAGGTAAGGGCACATTAAAAATTAATCTGTACTTTTGTTATAGTGTAGGGTGTTTGTTTCTTCGTTTTGTATGGGAATTCTCCATTAATTCTCTCAGCCTTATAGTAGAGGATTTACAGTGTCAGTGAAGCTATGTAAGATAAGAGCAATCTTGAGGTAACATTAGCCCCAGGGGTGGTCATTATACCCCACCCTCACATACAGCCCTGTTATTGTTAGTCACTAATGGTTTATAGAAGCACACAAGATATAGTATAAATAGCTGTTTTACAGTATCAATGGGGTACCATGATATTTGTGACCTGTACCCCCCTGACTGAGCTCAGATCCCCAGTCCCCTTCAACCTGGTGTATTTATCTAATGAACCCAAGCTTACTTCATTCATGACTTCTGTGGAAACTATATATGTCCTGTGTCCTATGTGTAGGTTTGGTCTAGGTCTGATTTGTAAACTTTACTATCAATAGCACTAGTGTATGGCTTTACTGATAGCCTCTCTGAATGGTTCAGCCTGGGATCACTGTAACCTACTTACCTGTAAGCTTGATAGATAGGAGCTATTACAGGGCAGGTGGGGGAGGCAATGTGATAGGTGAGCTTGTCAACTTTTCCTGTTGTCAAGAGGTAAACTACAATGTAGGGCACCTCTGGAATTTGAAGGGCTTGTCCAAAGGTGAAAATGGATATATAAGCTTAGATATATGTTAAGTACTACAGGACAGCCTGGACTGGTATGTTGTTTTAAGGCCGGAAACATTAATTCCCATACACATCTACCTATCTAACAACACTTTACTTACCTATCTGTCTCCTATGTACTTGATAAATATATACAAATATATACACTGTCTACACATTGTCTGTGTATAGGTCACATCTACAGAACTACAGGTGTATTGGATGCACAGCAGTGTATATTAGTACCATATACATATAGTTAACAGAAACAATGTAGTTTTAATTACAAGTCTGTATGAGCTGGCGCAACAAAATTAATTAAAAACAAAAAAGTTGTGTATTTATAAATATGAGTCAACAATATCAATTTCTACGTGTTTTTGATAAATGGACAAAATGATTTTTAATATTACATCATGTTATCATGATAGTAAGTTTATTCACTTTGTTCTTGATAAAAATAATCCAAATGTAAACCTGGAAATCTGTTAAAATTAAGAGAATTATTGTTTTCATTCAAATGCAGTGGTAATGTTATTTTTTTCAAAAATATGAGACATCATCAAAATTTACTACTGCCAGAAATTGTATACTCATAAGGTATTTAACCACCTGTATGTGAACTCGGCCTTAAACCTGCTCTACGACAAGTGCATTCAGTTCACACATCAATAACAGTGTACTATTTTTCACATTGTCACACACTGTAACTGTTCTTAAACAGCTATGTCCCTTGTAAAAAAATATTTAGCCCATTTTAAAGAACATTCAATAGTAATGTAAAAGCATTAGTGCGACCAAGAGATTTACACAAAACGAAGTCTATTCTTTCCATATTTGTGCGACGACAAATCATTTAATGAAGTTGTTGTTAATGTCTGTAAACAGTTTGATCCAATTAAAAATGTCATTACTTTTATGTGTTGATTTGGTGAAGTCTGTATCAATTTATATCATTTATGTTTTGTATATCTCGTACAATGTAGTGTAGAGTACTGCTGGGCTCAAAACAGTCTCAAAAGCGCTACTGACTTGTTGAGATTGCATGTCCGTCGACCATCTATCTATCCTGTCCGAGAATTCACTGTACAAAGGACGCGGACTTAATATATTCAGTCTGCTCTAAACCTCCATGACTATTTGATACAGCCCATAACAGGTAGGGGAATTAACATGCATGTAGTTCATCAGCGGAAACTAACCCCACCAGATGATTTACATAATTGGGTCGCCGGCCCAAGCACTTTCTGATTAAGACCAGCAGATAGCCACTGAAGATCTGAGTGACTACTACCGCAGTGATACAACATTATACCCAGGCTCACGTCAGATTCCTGTTTTAGTTGTTAGTTTATACTGATAAATATCACTGACCGAGACATTTTTTAAATGAAATTGAAAAAGGTGTACCAATTTGTTAGATTGTTTCACAGCTCTTGTATTCTAGTGAGGGACAATAAAAATATACATCCTTAGTCAATGAATATAGAGAAAATGTAACAGCTGTTCTCAGGTATTGATAGTTCGCCTAATTGGGCATTTTTTTTAGAAAATGACTCATTGTTCAGTATTGAGAGAATTGTTAAAAAAAACCAATGCACAGACCTGTGTTATATTTCCTGCCCTTTTCATTGAGAATCCGCAATCTATTCAATGTTAAGAGAAATTAATTGCTCGAGGAGGATAATCCTACATGTACATCCTTGTCAGTCATATGTTATTTGTAATGCCATACAAATAACTATTGCATTAGTAACTGTTGCATTAACGGTTTTGAATAACACAATATTCATACCATACATAGCTGTAGCTGTATTGACTTCAATAATCATTGGAATAGTCCGACCAACTGGTTTCGGTACTCTTATTGCTTAGAATAGTCTGACCAATTGGCTTGACTAACTAGTTTCAATAGTCATATTGCTTGGAATAGTCCGACCAACTGGTTTCGGTACTCGTATTGCTTAGAATAGTCTGACCAATTGGCTTGACTAACTAGTTTCAATAGTCATGTCGCTTGCAATAGTCTGACCAACTGGCTTCAGTAGTCATATTGCTTGGAATAGTCTGACCAACTGGCTTCGGTAGTCCTATTAATAGTCCAACCGACCAGCTTCAATAGTCATGTTGGCTAGAATAGTCAGCCCAGCTAGTTTCAATAGTCCTATTGGTAACAATGGGTCTACCAGCTGGCTTCAATAGCTGATAATCTTGACTGATATTGATTTAATTATACTGTTATTTAATAACAATTAACCTCCATCCACCGAGATATGAACCTAGTGGAGTGGCAGCATATATCTGCTGGGCAAAATGTTTAACTAGATATTTGTGTACAGATAACTGGTGGATGGTTGATTACGGTGATAGAAACTACATTGAAACATAGCTCAGCCTCTGATAGTAAACACGATGTTAATCATAGTAAAGTTTTCGGTTCAATATTTCTGACTTACAGATGTTTATAGCTACAGAGGCTCTCCTTGTTATACACAGCCCAAATTGTCTCCTTTTCATGGTGATGTGCATGTTTAGTTGGTTATTATCATTACTGATAAAACAACGTGCTGCAAACAAAAAGAAGACCATTCGTCACCTGTATTTTTTTAAGCCATGTACCTGCTCTTTATATAGCCTGCTGCCAGACTCTTTCATGTTTGTTATTGTGAGTAACACAGTGAGAAAGCAAACAAAACAAACAGCTACAATGCATTACAAATTATAAGAAAAAATATGAGTCCCCATATGTTATTCACTTTTTTTTAATGTTTATACCTCATCCTGGATATTATTCATTCCTTTATTTGCATTTTATGCAAGATATTTATATCATGGTTTTTAGCCAAAATGAGTTCATCAGCGGAACTGTGGGCTATTCTCATCACTCTCCGTGGTCCGTCCGTCCGTCTATCTGTCCGTCCGTCAGTCCGTCCGTCAGTCCGTCCGTCCGTCCGTCCGTCCATCCGTCCGTCTGTCCGTCCGTCCGTCCCATAACAATTCTTGTTATTACTATATCTCAGCAACTGCTGCTCCAATCATATTAATATTTT